>CAKNYM010050472.1:131800-196198 GCA_932195095.1 Andricus curvator | reverse complement strand
AGAATACGTGCTAAACTACCTGGTGTGCGACCCGGTGCATCCGGATCGTTGACTGATCACTGTTAGATATTTTGGATTTTGGCAATATTTGAATTGAGAAAAAGTTCTCGTAGAATACGTGCTTAACTACCTGGTGCGCGACTAGGTGCATCCGGATCGTCGACTAACCATTGGCAGTTATTTTGGATGTTGGCACAATTCGAATTTCAAAAAAGTTCTTTTAGAATACGTGCTAAACTACCTCGTGCCCGACCGGGTACATCCGGATCGTGGACTCACCACTGTTCGTTATTTTGGATGTTGGCACAATTTAAATTGTAAAAAAGTTCTTGTAGATGACGTCTTGAACGACCTGGTGCACGTTCCGGTGCACCCGGGTAGTGGACTTCCCATTTAGAGATGTGTCGGTTATTGGCATTTTCAACGCGGGAAAATGTTCTCTAACACTTGGATTTTTTTAAGAATATTCATTTGTGTTTAGCGTGTCCTAAGCATGGGAGACACGCACAAGAGCAAGGCTTTAGCCGTGCTACCATTTAGCCGTGATATTTCTTGAATAAAAATGCAAGTGCTTCGTCGAAAATTAATCTCCTTTGCTATGACAAGATTAAAATACTGGTATTTGAATGTTAATGGTCAGGGAAAATGGAAAAGTGGTCAAGAAAAAACCAGGGAATTTTGAAAATGTTTTCACCCTGTAATGCATGTATTATGTTTGACATAAAAAATTTTCGTAAGTTTCAAGTCCTTGTTACTGGAATGGAAGCTTCGAATGTGTCCCCTAAGGGGTTACATTCTTCTTGTATCTCTTCCCTATTCCTTTACACACACCCCACACACTTACTTGGTGGCGGGTGGGGGACCTACAGTTTAAGGTGGGTTCCGAACCACCAAGAGCAACAGCTTTAAGTACTTAGAGAACCTTTTTCTCTAGAGGTACCGGTCCCACGCCTCTCCGGAGATGAACAACTCCCTTGCTAGGCTAGTATTCACCGCATGGGCCGCCGAGGCTCTTCCAGAGTGCGAGGCGGGAATCGAACCCGCAAGCCGACAGAGTGGGTCCAAAGCCTACGCCTTAACCCCCACGAACATCGTCCCACTTAAGTTTCAAGTCCCATATCTTATTATTTATGGAAACCATAAAGTATACGTACAGCAAAAGGGGGGGGGGGGGTAGAAATATTTTTCTAACGTTTGTTATATCTTGGTTATATATCGCAATTTGCACGAATTTTCAGTTGTATATTAAAACTTCTGTATACACTACAAATATGTTTATCATCTCTACTATTTTCTGTCCATTTTAGGTGTCAAGTAGTAAGAATATATATTTCAGATGGTTTTTCAAAGCTCCATAAATAAAGTTATCGTTCGAATTTCACAACTATTTGGTAACTACCCATATTCTCATTAAAAATAACATCAAACGATGAGCGACAGAGATTATTATCTTTACTTCTTAGATCCGGGAACAATATAGGAAAGTTTTAAAGAAGGAAAAACCTTGCTAACAAGGTTTTTCCTTATTTGAGTTAACCGAAAGTTTACTGCAATGCGGAACATGACAAATTAGATTTTTAATGAAAGAATGCGATTGTGTAAGATTGTCATCTCTATCAAAGCAGTGATAAGACGTTATTGTGAAATTTGTACACATACTGTATTAGGTCCACCAACATAACATATTTACAAGTTATTTGCTCAAAAATGGAAAAATTAGAATTAGGGTGGTCGCTACAGTGGTTGGCCACCCCCGCCCCAATAATTGGCCACCTCATTTAAGTATGCTTACATAAAAGAGTACTTATATTTTTGATATTTTCAAAATAGGAAACGCCAAAAAACTTTTTTCTACATGTCCTGAATTATCAAAAAATACATCAAAAACTACCCTTACCATATGAACGCATAAGGTGGTGAAAATAAGAAGTTTGATTTTCGTTATTTGAAAATTGAGAAACGTGTGAATATAATGAGGGCGGTCTCTAAGGGTGAGCCTGAACGGTCTCACGTGGCCGGTAATTAGGGGGATACAAAAGATTTTTAGTGTTTTTCAGTTTTTAAATATCGAGAATCAAATTGACCATCTTTATCATTTTAGGTATTCATATTGTAAACGTGGTGCTTGGAGGTTTTCCCGAAGGGTCTATCCCAGCCTATAATTCGGAGCATAAAGAAGAAAATATTTCATGCTATTTAATTGGTAATTGTCGAAAATTGAACCTTTCTTTTGCATGCCTGGCTAGTAGGTGATGCGCTCGGGTAGCTAACTCTTTAAAAAATTTGTATTTGCTGAAAATTAGGTTGGCCCCCCATTATGATGGAATTACATACATATAAGGGGCCATAACTTTGTATTCACTTTTGTTAACCATAAATTAATCCTTTGATCTTATCCCTAAAAATATATGCTGTTACCCGGAATATGAGTATATCACAGAAAAAATGGCGGTTTTGCCCTTAAAATTTCATAACAAAAAAAATGTCACAAAATAACAATGGTTTTTTTAACTTCTACTCGTAGAAGTCATTAATTGTTTTTTTTTTAAATCACCCTAAGACACTTTAAAACATATATTCAAACCATAGAAATTGGTTGGAACTTAGAGTTAATTCGTCCAATTCATCCAAAACTGTAGTTCGAGCTGTAATAATTATAAAAAAATCTTTATTACTTCGCATGAACTGAAATTTTGGTCAAAATAGGTTGAAAAATTTCACATTTTATCTTAACGTGTACCGATAAACTGAATTTCGTGCTAACATATGTTACGAAAGTTATACTACACGTCCACATATTTCCGTCTCCGTATCTGGAAATGTGGCTTAATTGAGTTTAAAAATTGTAGAATTAAAAGTTTTGTCGCACTTTGAACTACAACATATGTTTCATCTAGTGCAAAGTGAAATGGGAATTTTCAAATATAGTCGATACCTGCATGTAAGATATTTTAATGTATTATTTAGTTTATATTATATTTTACTTACCAACAGAATTAAGATATATTATAAACATGAAGAGCAGGCGGAGTAGCGTCAAAATTTTCATCTCCATAGAAACAGGAACTAGTTTGTGCAATATTTCTCGTACTTCGACTGAAAATATTTTGAGCTGGTTTTACTTATATGTATACTAACCTTCACGTCATATTGACACAGTATTACTACATTCAGGTGATGGAATGTTTTTTTTTTCCTATAGGGAAAAATCTGTTTACTGTTCTTGCAAATATTAAACTTTCGAGAAATAGACTCGCTCTGTGCGCGTCAATTGAAAACAAGCTTTTGTGAAATTATTGTCAATTGACTGATTCGTAATTCGTTTTTCCGAAGAGAAAAAATAAACTCCCATTTTCTAGTCAAAGATTAGCTCGCTTACCTGGAACTCGGGCTCTTGTAACAGTGTCGAATGCACCCGCCAGCTTAAACCTCGTTAACGCCGTTATTCTGTCTGGTTCCTCAAATCTAGAAATTGCCACCAACAACACGATTATAGCACTTTTTTATCTTCAAAAATGACTTAATATTTCAGGTTTTTGCAAATTTCAACTACGAAATAAGTGTAGCAGACTAACTACCACTTTTTGCAAGAATAATGATATATCTATTGTAAAATTGCTTTGCCCACACCCTCAAGGATTCTATTTTGCATGCTAATTCTTTCCCCAGGATATTCGATTTTATACAAAGCTCGCTGTATAAACTGCCACAAGTTATGCGAGTCTGGCGGGTAGTCGCAGTCGAAAACGTGAAATACTTTGAAATACAAGTCAACGGCACTTAGAATTTGATTTGTAGAGTACTTAATATCATCAACAGTCCTAAAAAAATCAAGAAATAAGGTCAAAATTTGCAACAAATTTTATACCTGTCTCAGTGCTTTTGTTGGTTAAAAAAAAATAAATATCGAAAACTCACTTCAACATGCAAGAGATAAGTACTTCTGTTTTCTTTATTAGTCAATTTTAGTTCGCTGGAAATTTCATTAGCTTCACCTTTCCTTTTTCTCTTGTTTCTCTCGGTTGGGCAAATGTAATGCAATAAATAAAAGAGAAGAATATCTTGCTCCTCTAAATCTAAAAAATTCACAATACTGCTGTTAAAATCAATAACCAGTAAAATGCGAAAAATAATCAGACCTACACAAATAATAGTAACTGAACTTCCAAAGTTTTTCTTGTAGTAACGATAATCATAATAAATTACATACTACGAGATAACCCTAGCAGCAGGCGAATAAGAGCTGCATCGTCGGCTGGTACACTTTTGACGCTTTGCAACTGACCAATCAGATATTGCCTAATTTCAGGCCAATTTTCCAGTAGCTTTGAGCTTTTACCTTCGTCAGAGTTTTCACTGACGTTTTCATCAGAATTTCGGTGCATAGAACAAAAATCTTGATTAATCTACAATGTATTACAGAATTAAGAATTTACAACCATGTAAGTTAAATTTAGATAATGAATTTAAAAATGTTTATTAATATGCATATATATACCAGAATTTGTCCGGGTTGATCAAGTCTAAGTGCTTTCACGCTCGACATGTACTCAAAAACAGATAACTTCGCAACATGTAAAAGCCTCTTTCGAAAATCTCGTGTACTTTTAAAAGCCTCTTCAACTTCTGAGAAGGGTTCAGAATGATTTTGAAGAAACTTCAATTTTTCCTTCTGTGCGTCTAAAGTTAAAAAAAATCACATTGTTAAACAAGTAATCTTTTATAGCACTATTTCACATGAATGGAAACATTAAACGATGTGAATGAAAGATTTTTTCTTACCAAAATCGTTTAAAGGGATGTGTCTTCCTTTTTGTTTTTCTTAGTGTTGTTGAGAATCTTTTTCTCTCGCAATAAACGCTTCACATAATGAAAATGGTCGATCAAGTTTACATTTTTTGGTATTGTCACTCAATTTTCAATACAGAACGGTATGAAATATGTAGCAGCAGATTCACCAACAAAATTATTCTCGATTGCCGATGAAAGCTTTTTCCAGCGTTCACTTGGAATACTGCAGAAAATCAATAAAAATTCGAGTTTAAGAGTTGTTTGAAAGAATAGCGGTTAAAAGGACACTTGTTTAATTAAAAGCATTTCGGGTTTCAATTTTGAAAAATGTACATTTTAGAAAATTCAAAAGAATTAATTGATAGCATTTTGTAGATTGTGTCTTCCAAAACTTCATCTTTTTCTCGCTGAATCAACACGTGAACTAAAGAACAGCGCGCCTTTTTGGTTAGTGTGTTATTATTTACTCTGTACGCTGTAAGGACTTCTTTCCCATTTGTGTCGTTTTGCAAGTACGTCAATAAATCCTAACAAATGTCAATACACATAATATGAGAAATGTGTCACTTGAGTAATTTACTTACGTTGCAAATATAACTATTTAATTAAAAAAAGTTTGAACATTTCTTAGCATACCTGATTGTATTTTTCTGACGGTGGTTTTAATACAGCGTGAATTGACAAAAGCCTATCTCTCGGATTCCTACTAGAAATGGGACTCTTGTCTACATACACAATCTCGTTATTTTCCAGTATTGGACTGGAATCTCCTTTTGGCTCAGTAGGTGCAGTTATTACCTAAAAGGGATGATCGTCAATATTTTCAATAACACTTCATTATCTGATGAAAATGCGTATTTTTAGTCAATACTTATAAAAGAAATTTTTTTTGTGGAAGAATACATTGCTTGTAATTCTAATAAATTTGCTGACCTGCGATTCAGTTTGTTTTTGAGCAATAAACTTGGATGAGTCATGATTTAATTGACTTTGCAAATTTTGTGCACAATTTTGCCAATTTTGTTGTTATTACCTTA
Organism: Andricus curvator; assembly: GCA_932195095.1. Classification (NCBI taxonomy): domain Eukaryota; kingdom Metazoa; phylum Arthropoda; class Insecta; order Hymenoptera; family Cynipidae; genus Andricus; species Andricus curvator. The sequence continues at coordinate 190,370 of CAKNYM010050472.1, read as the reverse complement.
GATATTCATATGGTTGATAATAATTGTAAGGCTGAAAAAAATGAAAATAATAGACTCAATTATGTTATACGTAAAGGCGAAACACGTTTATTCATGAACTTTATTTTCAAAACACTGAATCAAATAATTTTTACAACTTTTGTATTAAAAAATAAATTTTAGTATGAAATTTTTATTTTTAAATATTTTAAAAGAAATTTCATCTGTTTCTTTAAACCACGATTAAGTTTTATTGAAAAATTTGTCATTAGTAGGAGTAAATCCAGAATGTAAATTCGTATCTTCGAGCGATTCAGTTGGTGTTTTCGAAGTCGACTGTAAGAAACATCGATTTCAATAAAAATTTATCTAACAATTAAAAATGATATTATTAATTACTTATTTTAAACATTTGTTTCACGCCGGCTTACCTTACCTACAAAAGACTTATCCATTTCGGGAAAAGCTGAAAAATTAATTACTATCATGCAGGAAACACTTCTCAAAAATTACACAAATGAAATGTTCACATGTATTTCAAAATTTTAAAGAGAAATAGAAGAAGAACAGAAATCCTCAAAGTAGCCTATAATTTTTCATCTGAATTAATAGGTGTAAATTTAGCATTCTAACACGTACACATTTGCAAAGTTTTTAATTGAAACAAACAAATCTAACATAACCTCAAAATCACTCAAACGAAAGCTTTCCTTACAATAGAAATATGCAGAGGGTACTTACTAAATGTTGGCGGATGATTAACACATAACGTACGCTTAGAACACTGAAGAACACTTTGAGAAAAGTGACTGTTTGATCGTAATAATACCCGGGAAAACCAGCACGAGACAACATGCACTCAACGATCGAATTTTCATAAAGCTAACCCTTAAAACTGACATCCTTCCACACCTTATCTCTAACGCCGCTCGCTCTTATCGCATTGCCTTCCTCGCTTCGCCTCGCCTCGCACGCATGTCCCTCCTTTCTTGCTTTGCCTCGCATTACCAAACGCTGCCTCCGCGGCTAATCCCTAATACTTATCTACTATTTACAATATTTAAATTTACTTACATTTACTTCCTCCTCTATTTACAATCTTTCCTTCTCCATTCCTCTTTCTCCTTCATTCTCTTCTTCTCCATCTTACCCGAGACTCCCTTCACCCATGCTAGTGCCCTTTTGTGCCCCTTTCATGCATCAATACCACCATGCTTATCCCACTCCTTTCCACCTCTACGCACTCCTCCAACCAGTGCTCCACTCTTGCCTCATTATATTATTATGATTATTTCACTGAGCTTGATATGTACTTTTCAGGCTTAACGCAATATTCATAAGTTTTAGCACAAAAGGCACTAAGTTAAATATTCTTTAAATACAGCTTATCATTGCGATGAAACATTTTTTGATAACTTGGAAATTGTGGTTTTATAGGGAAGGGGTTTGGTAAAAAATTATATGGGACTGTATATAATAACTAAGAAAGGTTAGAAAAATGAAATACGTGATAAATAGAAAAGTTTCATAAAATAACGCGATGGTGTCATATTTTTAACTCTGTTCAAACAATCAGAAGGTCATATTGTGAAATTCTAAAGGTGACGTGGCCTCTCTTCAAATTTAGAAATGTTACCTTTTGATTGTTTGAACAAAGTTAAAAAAAATAAGCGAGGCTTTTTGAATCTTGAAATTATAATGTATCAATGTTGGTTATAATTTAATCATGCATATTTAGAGTCCCAATGCGCTATTTTTCAATGAATAAGTATGAACTTGAGTGTCTCAAGAAGGATATTTTGATTGCATAACTTTTTTCCTAATGCAAAAGATACTTTGAGGTCTCTTTGAATCAAAATTGGTAAAATTTGACTAATATCTATTAAAATTTCAAACATTCGGTTAGCGAAAAGTGAGCCACCAAAGATTAGTGAAAAATTACTAATACCATTATTTGTTATTTCCTAATTCAATAGTGAAAACAACTAATTGCTTAGTAGAAATAAATAAATTTATTTAGGAATGTATGTAATAATTGAAAAAGATTATAAGCAGGGGAAACGTGAAAAATAAAAAAGTTGTATCACATGACGCAATTGTGTAGCAGCTTCAACACTATTTAAATAATAAAAAGGCTATATTGCGAAATTGATAATGAGGCCTAGTCTGTTTCGAATATAAAATTAACGCCTCCGGCTTGTTTGCACAATGCTAAAAAAAAAGAGAATTTTTCAAATCACAATGGATCAGTGGTCTCTAAATTAATTATACATTCAGGGTTCTGATACACTACTTTTCAACAAAATTCTGTTTTCGATTTTCAAATTTTTTTACAATTGCACATTTATCTAGTTTTCTATAGGAAATTACAGCTGTTCGAGTGAGCGTGGATTTATGTAAATATAATAATCAAGAAAGTTTATGAAGAAAGAAAAATGTTATTAATTATAGGTATATGTTTTGCAACAGTTTTGAGAAACATTATCATACTGGTTGGCCTGTATCATTTTTTATGAACAAATGAGAAGTTCAGATGATTTCCTCTTAAAAATATAAATTTACGAAGAAAAGTTTTAATTCGATCGGAACATTTCTTTTTGCTTTCAAGAGATCTAACCTCGATATAGACAATGTAGAAGTTTCAAATTTTTCTAAGGAAAAGATTGTGAGGTACAGCTGAGAAAATAAGATTGAGTGGGGTATAGTGCAGGGATTTGAATGATATGTCCTGTAAATTATAACTGAAATGTGTTTTGGACGTTTGTACTTTTTTCTGAAAAGCTCAAATCATCCGGTTACATATGTCATTACTCAAAATCGTTTTTCAACTAGGTCATTTTTTGATATTCAATTAATTCGTTGGTCTTGCTTTTCGGTCAGCGTCTTTTTCAAAGGAATAAAACATGAAATTGCGCGGTTGAGCGAATCGGATCCTTTCGAATATATTTTAATAGAAGATTATAATTAGGAATGGAAATACATTCATAACCTTTATAACGACAATTTTCATATTTGTAGGTTATAATAATGAATTTCACATGATAGTATCTTATCAAGGAATGAAAGGTGAACTTCGTACTTACCGTATTATCATTAAATATATCTTCAAATCGCATTTCGATTTTCGCCATTCAGGCCATGTGATGAGTGGGTCACGTGACTAGATTCCTACCTTACCGGAACTTTTTTTATTTCCTAACTTATTTTCACACGAAGCGCCACATCGTGTTAAAAATTTGAGATACTGAATAAGAAGCACTAAGAAAGTTGGGTGTCGTCCTAAATTTTTATAAGTATGAAAAAAGTTTCTTTTGTAAATATTTTTTTTTGCTTTTTCATGATTATTAAAGTTTAGGACCAGACCCACCTTTCTTAGTGCTTCTTATTTATTATACCAAATTTTCAACTCGATGTGGCTATTCGTGTGAAAATAAGTTGGGAAATAAAAAAGTGTCGGTAAGGTAGGAATCCGGTCACGTGACCCACTCGTCACACGGCCTTAACAGTGTAAGTTTATTATCAACATCAAGAATTTTATGAGACAGAACACACATAACAGAACAATATTGAAATTACGAGATTCACAAAATAACTAAATTTTTTAGTTTTTCTACATTATCGATGAAATTAACGACCAGTTATCAAGCACTGCCATCATCTCCACGAAAATTTGTAGACATCATGCGCCGTATATCATAATATATTTAGAATAATTATAACAACAATTTATGATAACAGGTGTTTAAAAGAATACTTCACATATTAGAATCTAATATTTTCATGCTTCAAGTATTCCAAAATATGTTGTAAGTGCTTGATTTCGGCAAAAGACTTTGCCATCCATTTCCGTCAAAACTGTTTTTTCATACCAACTCTTCTCAAACGTATTTTAGTACAAAAGAAGGAGTTGGATTTATCTCCTCATCACTAAGGCTTGTGATGTTCCATTTTCTGTAATATGCTTACTCCTTTTTTTGGGCGGCTACGCGGATTTCATCATTCCACCATGCATCACCAGACATTCTTCCCACAACCACAGTACCACACACTTCAGTCGCACTCCTAACCATGACATCTTTGATCGTTCCGGTTTCTGTAGTTTCTCAACATCGATTCGCTTTCTGGTTCTCTTTCTTCTCCATCCCTGACTTAAGTTTATTTTTGAGACTAGAAGGTGCATTAGGATTGTATTGTAGGATGGTATGCTATCAGGATTGCTTTCAGAAAACCTTATGACCTTTTTATCTTTTACTAGCTCTCTTAATCTTCCATCCGCAGCAAGTATTTGTAATAAATAAGCCCTTTTTTAAGCATAAGTTAACTAATCTTTCGCTTTTAGCATTTATTCTTGGATCCCCAAAACTACTTAGCACCCGTTCTGTACCCTGAAGTTGGACGCCACCCTATCCCTTCATATCTCCTAGTAGACAGATTCTTTCACCACGATCGCAAGTACTTACAGCATCATATAAAGTTAATGTATAGAATTCCTGAAAATAAAACAAGAATTCAACGATCAAATTTGGACAAACACCACAAAATGCTCCTATTGTAATTCGTAAAAACAAAAAAATTTGTATCTTTGCACAAAAATGAAAAAGGGGAAAGAAAAATGAGAAGGCAACCAACCAAATCCCCTGCCTTCTCTTTTATATTTCTTTCGTATTTTTTATTTTTATTATTATCAAATCACAATATGAAACGATGCACAATATTTACCAACGTTTCGGTGCTCACACAGCACCCTTATCAAGGCAAGAAAAATTAGAGCAGGTAGGAATAGCGACGAAATAACGGCGCTATCACCTCGATACCTGACAACTGAATGTGGGTCAAAAGACAAATCCGCTATAAACAAACAAGAAATGAGAGAAAGTCAAGACCCATGAAAACTTATTGCTAAATGTAATTAATCATACTAGAATAACTTTTGTTTAATTTATCCAAATCAGTTTTTAAATTAATAGACAACTTATTTTGTTTTTCAATATAAAGCATTTCCATGAAATCTCTCTTTCTCTCATTACTTTCACTGTGTAAAATTTCAACATTATCCCAGTCAAATTCATGGTCAACATCAACAAACCCTCTCGTATGTCTAGCAAGAACACTCTTATATATATTATATACAGTCCTAAGTGCATTAATTTATTTGTATCAAATAAATAGTTGATTTTCACTATTGAATTATGAATTATGAGGTATCTCGACCCAATTCCATTTGTCTTCCTTTTTTATTTTTTGCAAATATTCCGGTTCCGTCAACCCTTTGACCATCATATACCATCTATTGTACGTCGAATCGATAATCTTTGTCCATCTCTCTTCTCCTTGTTTTACTAATAGCTCTAACTCTATGTCCTCCCACTTCAGTACCCCTTCTTGTATATCACAAGCCCTTCTCATGTTTTTCCTTTCTTCCTCCCATTTCGAATTTCCCAAATTACCTCTCGTCTCCTTGTTCCGAACTTCGTCCAAGCATACTTGTCCTATTCCGCTCCCCGCTTCCCTTTTCAGCTTCTCTTCAAACTTCCAGGTTCTCTTAATTTGTCTAGTTACCATTTTTTCCCCTTCCTAATTCTTCCCTTAACATGTATCCTGGGCAACTCCAACTAACCCCCATTACCCATCTCAGAAATCTCTCATGCATTCTTTCCACTTTCCTATATTCCTTTCATCCCCAGCCCTCCACTCCATAACACAACACCGCCCAAACCAACGCATCAAACAACCAAACCCTCATTCTCCAATCGTCACTGAACCTTCTCTTTCTTATACCCCATACTTGGCCCATTACTTTACTTGCACATTCGATTATTTTCCTCACCTGCACCTCATTTCCCTCTCCTGCCTCAAACCTAAAACCTAAGTAACAGAACTCCTCCGCACTTTCCACTGTTTGTCCGTTCATCTTCCAAACGTAACCTATTTTGGTCTTTCGATTTCTGAAGCACATCACCTTGGTCTTCCCTACGTTCAGCGTCAGTTCTTTTGTTCCCACATACTCTTCGAAAATTCTTATCTTTAGGTTCATCGACTTCTCATCGTCTGCTGATAGAACTACGTCATCCGCGTATGCTAGAGAATATAGTTTGCTATTACTCAAAATGGCCCCCCTTTCCCTTTCTCCTTTAGCTTCTCCTCTAAGTCTGCCAGCAGCATATTAAATAGTAGCGGACTCAACGAGCACCCTTGCCTTAGACCTCTTTCTGTCCAGAAAACCTCCCCCTTTTTCCCCCCTATCTTCACCCTAATTCTGGTTCCAGTAAAAATTTCCTTTATCTTCTCCACCAACCCTTCCCCTATTCGCCTCTCTTTAATTGCCTGCCATAGCACTTTTCTATTCACTAAGTCAAAAGCTGTTTTAAAATCTACGAACAAGGCGACTAATTTCCCTCTTTTTCTCCCTAAGTTTCTGTTAACCAAGTAGTTGAGTACGTAAATGTTATCTATTATCCCCATCCCTTTTCTAAATCCCGTCTGATTGTATGGGATACTCTGTTTCTCTTCTATCTGATTCTCTAACCTTTTTCTTAGAATTTCTGCGTATATTTTATAACCCACTGGCATAAGAGTGATCCCTCTGTATTCTTCTACCTTCTTACCCACCCCTTTCTTGACAAGCGGTACCACCAGCCCTGTCATCCACTTCTCCAGCCACCCTTCTCCTTTCCAGACCTTGCTGCAGATCTTCCACATCCCTTTCGTAATCCCTTCTCCTCCACACTTTATCGCTTCGTTCTCCATACCATCCTCTCCTGTAGCCTTGTTTCTTTTCAGTCTATGTATCGCCTCATCCACTTCTTCTCTTGTTATTTCGTTCCCTTTCTCCATTTCTCCCTTGACGATCCTTCTATTTTCCCCTTTGATCCTATTTTGTTCTCCCTCTAACAGACCCTTAAAATAATCCGTCCACTCGCTCATTTCTATTTCTTCATTCACGCCCTTCCTTCCTCCTCTTTCCCTATTTATCACAACCTAGACCCTACCTACTTTGATTGCTTTTTCTACTTCTTCCTTGTATTTCTCCTTTCCCTTCGCTTTCTCCTTTCCACCATCCTTTCATGTTCTCTTTTTCTCCTGTTGTACTCCGCCTTCTCTGTTTCTCCTTTTCTCCATTTTCTTACACACTCTTTCATTCTCTTTTTACTCTCCCTGCATTCTTCGTCCCACCAGCCTCTCTTTCCCTCTTCTCTTCCTTCTTTTTTACCTACCTCATCCCTTACCTTCTCAATCGACCCTTTCAACCTTTCAATTAACGAGTCTACTCCCTCCTCCTTTTCATACCTAACATTCTCCTTTTCCATTTTTTGTTTAAACTCTTTTAATTTATCTACCCCCCCCCCACTCTCATTTTCGTGTTCCTTTCTGTCCCTCTTTCCTTTCTCCCTCTGCCGCTATAAATGTGATCTCTCCTTTCTCATCTCCTTTGATATTGCCATTACAGATAAACCATCCTGTTTCTCCTATTACGTCTAGTAACCTCCCACCCCTTGGTCTATCTCCCTATGTTTGGAGCTCCTTATATATGCCTCCTTTTCTTCATCCCAAATCCTTCCCTCTTGCTCACCAGCCCAGGCATTCAAGTCACCTCCTATCAAAACCAACTCTTCCTTCTTTCCCTCCATCCACCTCCTTATTACTCTGCAACCTTCCTCTTCTCCTCTTCTTCTATATACACAAAACATTGCTATTTTGACTTTTCCAATTATAATCCTTCTTACCATTGTTCCATCCTTTTCCTCCCTGTCCTACTCTGTTCTTCCTTTTACTGCAAATTCTTTTCTCATCCCTGAGACCATGCCGCCCATCCCTCTACATTTAACGTGTTCCTTTCTTGCTTCTTGCATTGTGCACAAATACCCTTTAGGTAACATCCTTTTCATCCCCTTCCAATCCTTCTCATCCCAGGTTTCACTCATCATAATCACATCCCACTTTTCTAACTCCCGCCAAAAAACTTCATTCATGTTCTTCAAGCCTGATACATTCCAGAAAGCTATTTTCACGTTTTTCTCCTCCCTTTCCTCACCTATCCTCACTTTTCTTCCGCCTTGCTTTTTGGAAACCCCTCTGTTTGTGCTCTAACCTTTTTTGCATCTTCCTTTTTTCTACATTTCTCAATTTTTTCTCCTTTTTCCTTATATCTTCTAAATCCTCGTCCCAGAACCATTCCTCACCATTTATCCATAATCTGTCTCTCCCTGTCCATACCATGCGCCCCTTTTTCCTCTCTACCCATGCCCTCTGCTCTATTTGCCATCTCCTTTTCCTCTCCCTCCATGTCAAATCCTCTTAAATTCTTTCCCTTCTTCCTTGCAATAATTTTTTGTTCTCCATACTTTTATTTTTCTCCTCCTTTGTTCCTACTTTTACTATAAACATTCCTTCTTTTCCTTTCTTCGTCCCTCCTATTCTCTTAACTCCTTCAACCCTCACCTGAACTCCAATATCTCTCAGAAGATTTTGGATTTCCACTTCCCCTGTTTCACTCTCCATTGCCAGTCCCTTAACTACTATGTTATTTTTCCTCTTTTCCCTTTCTTCCCTTTCCAATCTCCTTTCAATGTCCCTTAGCCTCTTCTTCAATCTGGCATTCTCATGTTGCAGGTTCTTATTACTCCCTTTTTCTATTTCCGCACCCTCTGTTTCTTCCCCCATATGCTCATTCCTCATTTCTAAGTTGTTTACCCGTTCTTCCAACTGTTTTATCTCACTATTTCTCTATTCGTCATCCTCCTTCTGGCTATTCTCCATGCTCTCTAGTTTACCCCATACCTTGTCCTTCTCCTCTTTCCAGAGTGTAAAATTTCTACCAAAAGAGGTTTTTAGGAAAATTACAAAAGATTTTTGAACATGTCACATATGTAAAAAGGATATTTTATAAATGTTGGGAAATCTTTTGAAGTTTTCAAATATTTTAAATGTCTTAAAAATTCTAAAAGTTCCTAAATATCATTCAAACTGACCCGAATTATTCTTTTAAAATTTTTCATTATGTTTGCAATTTTTTTTAAACTTCTAAATATCCTTTAAAATTATTTCAATTTTTTCCAAAAATTTTGAAAAAAATCTCCAAAATTAAAACAATAGCCTTCAATCCTCTTCGATTCTGTTTTGATAATTTTGTAAATCTGTCAGAGAATTTCGAAATCTTTTAATACTTTATTAAAGTTAATGTTGTAAAATAAAAACTAAATCTATATTTTCCGAGATATCTTACACAAATATTTTATTCTTTTCAAACGTTTTAAAATTGTTGAAAATCTTCTAAACTTTTTGATAGAAATCTTCAAAAATCTGCATTTTGTTTTGAATCAAATTATTTTTGTATGCTCTTGAAACTTCTAAATATCTCTTAAACTAATTCGATTTTTTTTAATTTTGTAATCTGGCAAAATTGCAAAATTCTGCTTTAAAATCTTCTACACGCTTTTCCAAAATTTAAGGAAATCATTTGAAATCCTTTCGAATCTTCGTTAAATATTTTCTTCAATTTATTATTTAACAAAATGATCGTTTAATTTTTCCCTGGAATCTTAAACAAAAATGTCTTTATCTTAAAATATTGTTTGAACAATTATATCAAATTGATTTAAAAAAAGTAAAGGCCCTTCTTTTTAAATTACTTTTCTGTTCTGTTTTATTTATACACTTCAGGAATTATCTACATACATGCAAATTATTTTCAATTCCCCCATTTCATTAATCTACTGTGGTAATTTTAACAAGAAAGGACCATACTTTAGGAAATTGAATTTAATTGTTTAAGAAAATTATTATTGTTTAAACAATATATGGTATACGTTCAAAGTTATGGTGATACTGAATAATAAGCGACATAGTGTAAGTGATTCGAAAAAACCAGACCTTGGATACTAATGGGCCCTAGTAGGGAACCCCACATAACAACCTTGTGATGCTCTTTACTTGGGGTGATCGCTAGAGAAATTGATCAGCAACCTGGGTCGGAGCAGTGTTGCGGAACGAACGTATTAATAAAAAAAATAACACGAAAATTCTGGATCAATCTAAAAAATCTATACCTCCTACCTGACACTACTATTTTCCAACCGAGCGAGTCACGCCTACCCCGAAAGGGAAATGGCTTACTGGTATAATAATAAAAATAATAAAATATGAATTCTTTGAACATAGGGTAAGTAAGAACACAAATCTTATAATTTCTGATAAGATCAATCTTAAAAATAATAATAAAATATAAAAATCATAACTGGCCATCTCTCCCGGCGCGTCCGAGAGAGATGCTCAGTGGTCAAACAAATTAAGGATGTCCTAGAGAGGTCTTCGGGACATCCCTAAAACGTTTTTTGGAACATGCCTTTTGAACATCCTAGGGATGCTCTTAAGACGTCCAATGTCAGTACGAAATATGTCCTGAGAACCTCCTATGTCTTTAAGACACCTTTAGGACTTCTTTAGGACATTGGACGTCTTCAAGACGTTGATTGGACTGACATAGAACGTCCTAGAAGCGTCCCACAAACGTTCGTGGGATGTTCATGGTTTTGTGCCCACTGGGTGGCCTTAGTAGTACAGGATAGTTGGCCAGTAATTAATTTCACTTTTTTTCCTTTTTCACCGTATATTTTTTGAGTTTCAGTTTCTTTCTTTTTTTTTTTGTTCAAATTTGGAACACATGTTCTCAAATTCAGTGGAATTTTCATGCACCCAAAGTTTGCAAAAGGTACACTGAAGCCTGTTTTTAGTACGGCGTGTTTCGAAATAGTTCTCTCCACATCACACACATCTTCTCTGCCGTGATTCGGAACAACACCGTCAACTGCATTTCGGATGAGTCCCTTAAGACACCTACCGTTAACTGCGTTCAGGTTACTTATCCGAATTGCAGTTAACGGTGTTCTTCCAAATCACGGCAGTTCTTCTCTCCCTTCACCCTCTTCATTTGATGAATCATATAAAATTGGCTGTTCTTCATCGTCGCTACTGTCAGATATCATTCTGAAGTCTTTTCTTTAGGGGCATGAATATACTTCAAATTCCATATTACCTAAGTTTCATTTAACCGAAAATCAAGTTGCCGAACAATCATTTATTATAATTCTTATTTTGTCGAATTGTCAACTCACATAACCTCTATTTGTGATAATAACCAATTATCATAATTTCTATTATACCGAATTCTCATTTGGCATAATTTTCGTATATTCGAATTTTTATTCACCATAATATTTATTTATCATAATTTTAATTTAATCTAATTTTTGTTTTTCCGAATTTGTATTTGTCATAAATGTCATTTTTCCGGGTTCCCACATAACCTAATATTCATTTGGACTAATTTATATTTGTCATATTTTACATTTATCCGATTTATCATTTGTCATATATTTCATTTTCCCGAATTTTCATTTATCCTAATGTCTAGGTATCCGAACTGGCATGCGCCATAATTTCCATCTCACGGAAATTTCATTTAACCTACCAGATTTCCGTTCAGTTTCGAAGTAGTTGTTTCCCATCTAGATGTATATAGTCTGGCCGGTAAGTCAGGTGAATATGGCGCTGTGAAACACTTCCTCCGATACCAAATACATTAGGCGCGAAATTCAAATGAAGCCTCTGTTTATAAATGCATAATCAAAATGCAGTTAATGTGTTCTGCATCAATTTTTCGCGAATTTTTGCGAATTAGTGTTTAGGGACATGCGATCGAACACATTACTGTATTTTGGTTATACATTTCTAAACAAAGGCCTCATTTGAATTTCGCGCCTAATGTATTTGGTATCGTAGGAAGTGTTTCACAGCGCCATTTTCACCTGACTTACCGGCCAGACTATATACATCTAGATTGGAAACAACTACTTCGAAACTGAGCGGATGTGTGGTAAGACAAATGAAATTTCCGTGACATGGAAATTATGGCGCATGCCAGTTCGGATACCTAGACATTAGGATAAATGAAAATTCGGGAAAATGAAATTCATGCAAAATGATAATTCGGATAAATGTAAAATATTACATATAGAAATTCGTCGAAATGAATATTGGGATATGTGGAAATTTGGACAAATGACGTTTATGTCGAATACAAATTCGGAAAAACGAAAATTAGATTAAATTAAAATTAGGATAAATAAATATTATGGGGAATAGAAATTCAAAAATAGGAAAATTATGCCAAATGAGAATTCGATATAATAGAAATTATGATAATTGGTAGTTAGGACAAATAGAGGTTATGTGAGTTGACAATTCGACAAAGTAAAAATTATAATAAATAATTGTTCGGCAACTTGCTATTCCGTCAAACGAAACTTAGGTAATATGGAATTTTGAGTATATTCATGCGCCTCGTTTTTTTTTGTGGTACCCTTTTTACCCTCTTTACCGCTATCAATACTATGGCCATCACACCCTGAACGAATATGGCCATCTCTTCTAATTTTCCGGTAGAGATGGGCACACCAGCCATGAAACCAAACTCATTAGTCAATGTGTTTATTTTGAGGTTATGTTCAAGCTCGTCTAATAATCCATAACGATAACAATTAAAATCAGAACTGAGAGATGAATAGCGAAATCAAGTGTTTCTAGATTTTTTTAATCGGCCATCTCTCCCTTACGGCCATCTCCCCCGGACTTACCCTAATGTTTTTATTTTAATTTTCCGGTTCAACAAAAACAACATCAGTTGAATAATGCTTTTATCTAGGAATATATTACAATCTTCATATTACAATTTTCTTTTAATTATATCAAGAGTCTTCCATGAAATTGGATATCAACAAAAAGAAAAAAATTACATTTTCGGAAAAACGACACAAGGTATGACAAAAATTGATGAGAAAAGCACATAAATAATGGCATAATGCACATGCAGGATTTAAAGTTACTGGTCAAAAAAATTCACTGAGTCAGGATTATTATTTCTTGAACACCAAAAACATAATTTATTGAAAAAAGAGTCAAAGTTTTTGCCTTCTAGCAAAGGCTACATAAATCTCACACAAATAATTCAAAGAAGACGAGTAAGGGGTGCCAACCCAAACTTCGTAATGTTCGACACTGACCCTGACCACCTTAATTCGTTCGGTGAGAAGATATAAGGGTAGACAGGGCAAGGTTTATACCTATGCAAACGCAAGAAACATAAAATATCACTCACACATTTACCATTAAGCATCTTTTGATAGAAAACGTAGTTTTTGTTTTACCCGTAAAAACTAACATTAAAAAACAAAACTCTAGTTCTTGGAAAAACAAAACAAGATACGATAAAAAATTTATGAACAGAGAAACATCAGAAAACACATTTTTTTTAAACACAACACAAGCTACAATAAAATGCTATAGAATAAAGTAGTCTGCCTAAATTGTAACATTAAAACTGAAAAAATTAAATTTTAGAAAAAAACGACAAAGGGTACAATAAAATGTTTACTAATAAAATTAGTCGCCTGAATTAGATCCAAAAATTCACTGCTGAGCTCTTCCTTTGATAGAATACGCAATTTTTATAATTATAAAAACAAGACAATAATACTGGCAAGTAAGGAACAAGTATTAAAGTAATCATGAAAAAAAAAACTTTGCACTTTATTTTGAAATATCTGAATAAGAAATCGAGGAACGAGTTGCAGAAACTAAAACGCGTGATGAGAATGTCTTCGTCAAAGCCAAAGGAGCTTTAACGAAGAAGAATTCACAATCAACAAATCACAGTTGTCGATGGTTTGAGCTTCAATTATATATAGACTGGTTAGTAGTAGGTGGAAGGTTCAAATATCCGATGAATCTTTGGCCGTTTAGATTTCTCACATAAATGTGATATTTTTTGTCATTCCTTGTATCCTGTAATTTCGCATTGCTCTTTCCATTGTAAGGTCTCAATTTCGAAAATATTTGATATCCATTCAGTAAGATTACGAAAACATTGTCTGGGTCAATCGGTTTGGCAGGGCTATTAAGATCAATGTCGGTAGTAGTATGGTGTTTGGTGTTATAATATTGCGGTTCTGCAGTCCAAGAAGTTTTATCTGGAGCTAGTACATAAACCCGGTAGTGATCATCCGCTTCGTTTTTGAAAACCCAGGGAGGATGCACACCTTTATCGAGTCCACTATTTGCGAGCACCCCAAGACAATTATTTCCATCCGACATTTTAATGTCAACGCTGGAACCTGCTTGAATGTGAAACCAAGGTTGTACATGTCCAGCTGGAAGCTCTGCAGCAGAAGGATCGACTGGAAAAAGTGGATATTCGACAGACATATGACGACTCCGCATTCGTAGGCCTGGCATTTGCTGTGCAGAAGATCCCTCCGCACCTAATTTCGTAAAAAGAAAACGAGTTACTGATTTTGAAACGTAACCCAAGCACATTAATTTTTTAAACTGTCAAAACGATGATAAGTCAGGAATAACAATTGATATTCATTTGTTGATGGCACAAAAAACTTTTAACTAAAATAACAGTGGAAAATCGGGGTGGGGAGGGGTCAAAACTAGCAATGACGTTATCGTCTATTGGGTTCGTCGATAAAGCACGTTGCTAATATTAGGCTATATTTACCCCCTCCCCCTCTTTGACATCCGTCGTTTTGTTTTACCCTACCCGTACCCCTTTCAACGAAAAGTTAAGTAGCTCAAAATTCTATCAAAACATAGAAAAGTGTGTTATTTTCTACGAAAAATGGTAATAATAATAACTTTCGACCAAGTAATTGAATTTCTTGTTAACTGAAAAGATAAATTTTCAACCAAGTGTTTATATTTTTAACTGAAAGGATGAATTTTCCAGCAAAAAGGTTAATTTTCTACAAAAAAAAACACGAATTTTTAACAAGCAAATATGATTTTTTAACAAAAAAGTAAATTTTTTACCAGGAAGTTAAATTTTCATTAACATAGTTTAAATTTAAACAAAACAGTTGAATTTTGAACCACACTGATTGATTTTCGACCGCTAAAGATGAATTTTTAATAAAATTCATTAATTTTTAACTAGAAAAGATCAATTTTCAATGAAAAATAATAATGTTCAACCAAAAATGAAATAGTTACATTTCTAGTTAAAGAATTAATTCTCAACCAAGAAAAAAACAAATTTTCAAGAAAATACTCGCATTTTCAACAAAAAAAAAAATCTGCACATGATAACATGAGATGAAAAAGAACTTAAATATGCAAAGTTTTGATGAGAATATGCCCACATATCGAGCTGATTTTTTCACTATTAATGTTATTTTTTACGAATAAAACCAACACTACACATCCTATCAAAAAGTGTCCTATAACAAATTTGTATATTCTTTTTTAATGCACAAATTTTGTTCAAACGTCATTTGTCGTTTCTTGCATAGTTTGACCGTAAAATTAAATTTTTGCATGTTTCATTATTTGTTGTGCAATAAAAATGTGAATTTTCGATTTTTCAAGAAAATTGGAGAAGTCGTTATGAAAATCTTACAAGGCGTGCAAAAATAAATATTTTTGTTGTATGGACTTTTTTTCGTATCGTGCGTTGTTTGGCTGAAAATGTTAATTTTCGTTTCTTCTTTTGGATTTTGAATGTTGAGTAGTTAAATTTTCAACCAGAAAGATACATTTTTCTATGAAGAAGATTAAGGTTTTACCATAAAATATGAATTTTTAATAAAATAGATTCATTTTCAACAAAACGGTTGAATTTTAATCCGAATAATTCAATGTTCTACGAAATTTCTGAATCCTTAACTAAACCAGATTAATTTAGACACATGCATATTTAACCAAAAAGAATTTCTATCGAACAAGAATGATTTTTGATAAAAAAGACAAATTTTCAACAAAATACATGAATTTCTAATGAAAAATATTAATTTTCATCCAAAAAGTTGAAATTCGAAACTTGTTTCAAAAGCCTCCAGGGGCCAAAACCGTTTAGCGTGAAGATTTATTGCAGGTTAAGAAATTAAATTTTTTTTTCTGAATAACAATTTTCCTTAATTCAAACAAATTATAATGTATTAATGGACTTGCACTTATAATTAGAGTGATGCAAAAATAGATTACTACTACTATTATTACTACTACCTTGGGGTACTGATGACATTATTTTGGCGTGATCTTGCTCCAGGGCTATCTGAAGTTGCCTGTTTTCCTGAAGATGGTGTAGTCTCAACAACAACAATTCAAAAGCTCCAACTACAAAATATAATATAGGAATTTTTATCAAAGGAATACCTCGTAATCTGATAACTAATTCCAAATCGTTTAAAGATTAGTATTTCTAATGCAAGCCGCGAAATGAACGTAGTAACTTACTGATCAGATTTAGTCATCTACCTACAATTGGTGATCGTTTAAATAAATTTAGTTAACGAATGCTATTTTTATTGTAATTAATGATTTTATATAGACGGAAATGTTCACGTTCGTCGATTATTAACGGTTAATTTTAGGTATAAAAAACGCATTTTTTTGGTTTCCAAATGTATAACAGGACAAAAATTTGTCTACCAAATTGTTAATGGCAATAAAAATAGTGGATTGTTCTCTATGTTTCTAAAAAAAGTTTAAAAATCTGTCTATGAGAAGCTAATTAAGCAGTAAAGTAAGACAAATTGGTTTTATTGTGCAGTGCTCACATTGCAAATTGCAAGGTGTGAGAATTAGATAATTGCGACAGAAATGGTCTAATACTGTTCCGAGATTCTCTTGACCATCAGATTGTATTTTTAAAATCTCTGAGATCTTTTTTTTATAATAAATATTCAATTTTTACGATTCGAACTTCGCGAATTTTTGTATTACAAAAAAATAAGATGGCTTTATATCGATCATCACACGGTAGTTAAAATCAATCACCCCCCCCCCCCTCCTTGTAAATGCGCTCATATGTGCGACAATTAAAAAATTTTGTTTCACAAAACTCTAAGAGTTATATGAGGTGTTACGCGGGGCTGGGGAACATCAGCCCCCCCCCCCTTATTTGAAAAAATAAAGTTTAAATTGCATGACCTTCTAAATCTCAAAATGCGCTCAAATAAGCCACCAATAAGAAATGTTGCGCAAACTAATTAATTTGAAAATTTTGAAAACTGTCACAAGAAATTTAAATTCAACCTAATATTCGTCAGGAAATAAGTTAATATTAACAATAACATAACTGGTTTTATAACGAAGTGTCTCGTCATCTCGAAATTCGAGATGAGTAGTCAATTATTTTTCATACCTTTGGCTTTTCTTATTATCCACCAAATAATTCAAAAAAATCAAAACATTGAACATTTTCTCACGAAAAGAAACGATTTTCCCCACTTGATCAAGTGGTAGTAATATTTCTCTAAGAAAATGTTTCTACACAAAAAGAATTAAATAAATAAAAAAGTGGCACTGTTCATTGGAAAAAACTTTTTTTTTTACGAAATCATATTGCAAATAAATTACCCGTAATATTCTGATAAAATGTAAGAACAATCAGTAAATTAAAATTATGATAATTATTAAATATATATTTCAATATATTTTTCAAAGTCATTTATAATATTTGTTGTTAGCGATGTAAAATATTTCATTTTTGTATTTTTTTGTCATTCTCAACCACTTTGAAACCAATTATAAATTAATTTTTTGAGATAAATAAATACCTGCATAGGTGTCAATATTGCACAATCTCATTAGTTATTCATCAAAATGTTTATAATGACTTATTAATCGACAATATTTAGTAATTTTCCGTGATGAATATTATTCACAAACAAATTTTCAGCATTTTTTTCTGTGATTGAGCATTGCAAAGAAGTATTTATTTATATATAAATATTATATGACAATTTGGTTGAATCTGAAACTAAATGTTTTGGTTATTTGAGTGTGACTGCAGTCATTAAGATGACAAATGAGTTAATTTAACCTGAGTAACAAATAATTGTTAGTTTATTTTTATAAAGTTTATAAAACGTCAAAGTATAGTATTCAATTCGAACATTGTAGGCTAAACAGATTCAAAGTAGGGTCAGCATTGAAGGAGAGGTTAAACAGCGTCAATGTAGGATCTTCAGTCATAAACATGTAGGCTCTAAAGATGTATCTATGCTAATTAGTTAGCGCGGAATTTTTTACTGGCGACGCATTTGAGCGCAATTAAAGTTATGAAGGATAGCTCTGCTGAATTTGAAAAAATGTTGTTATTCAAGAAAAATAGCGCCAGCCTCCCCCCCCCTTTTTGATCGCTGATAACTCGGTTATCTACATGGCGAAAAATTTTTTCTTGATGGCGCATTTCAGCAAATTTGATATCTTCAAGGTCATGCATATGAGCGCATTTGCGGTGCAACTTAGTGGGCTGAATAAAACCCTCAAATTATGAGTGGGGGCGCGGCTGACGTAACTGATCTGTTCAGAAAGCTATAAATATGTTTCTTACTAGAAGAATTATTAAAATTAAACCATCAGTAACAAATATGAAGGTTTTATTTCGGCTGCGTGTCCCATTGATAAACCATTATTCGCTTGGGACGATGTATTTTTCATTGGTCGGAATTCCAGGTAGAAAAATATGAAATAATTTATGAAAGATAACTTTCAATTGCTCTGCAATTGAACAAAAACATAAGATGCATCAGTAACTATACAAAAACCAAGGTCAAACAAAACAATACAATGCACTACATATTTGTAATATTATGTATGTAGTTTTTTGCTATTCATTCTCTTAACCCTACATGCCCTACCAATCACGAATGATTAAAAAGAAATGCACTATAAAAAATGTTTGGAATTGTACAACACTTCTACAATACAAGCGTAACGTAAAATTGCAAAGAAGATATTGGAATGGCTAAACTACAATACATGTATTGTGAGTGTTGTAATTCGTGGAGTTTCCGTAGTGCTAACTCTACGAGATATTCTAAAATTCCAATACATAATGTAGTGTAGCGTTAGCTTAAGTTTCGGAAATAAGCTTCCAATGCATTAATTGGAAGTTTCTAACAGAATTTTTTTACCGTTTATGATTCACATTCAACACTTTAGTTGATTGATTTACGACTAATAGATAGTACTTCGTCTGCAGCGCAAAATAACATTTTCAAAATTTCTTAATGATGATTCATTTTGGATTATTCTTTCCACAAAAAACATACACATAATTTCCTGAACAAATTTCTCGCTAGAAGTTTTTTGTTGCTCGAAATTCGTTCAACTCCAGATAAACTTCAAGATGCATGATTTATGCAATGTATCAGGTAAAAATTTGACAAATTTTATTTAAACGAAAACGTTCATATCTTACTCAATGTAGCAGGCTCAAAATATCATAAACAAGGTTTCCTGTAAATTTCTTGTAAACGGGTTTTTCGGGTTTACTTTTGGAAACGTAAAAAGCCACAAAATTTTTGTCAAGAGAAGAAAAAATGCTTAATCAAATTTCCTATATAAGAATAGGTACTTTTAAGTTGAAATTGGAAACTTGTTTCAAAAGCCTTGGGGGGTCCAAGGCGTTTAGCGTGAAAATGTATTGGCTGTTCAAAAATTAAATTTGTTTCCTCTTTCCTGAATAAGAATTTTTCTTAGTTTAAACAAAATATAATGTACTAATGGACTTGCACTAGTAATTAAACTAATGCAAAAATGGATTACTACTACTATTATTACTACTATCTTGCATGATGACCTACCATCTCCCTTTTTGGCCGCTTTAAATTCCCTTTTGATCGCAGCACGGCGATCTCTATTGGATCGCGATTTAGAACCTTCAGCTAAAAAATATAATACAGAAAATATCAATAAAGATTCTTTCTAACGAACCCAAGAAATTTGCTATAAAACCTTTTCATGTTCAATAATTCGGACTTTAGGGACCCTAGAATAGTAGAGCATATGCATGTTAAAGTTACTAGAAAAGTATAGCATATGCATGTTAAATTCCCCACGCGTAAAGTTGTTGTATCTTCAAGATGAAAAGGTCTATTAGTCCAAATCAAAGATAGCCCAAATGTAATCACAAAGTGAGTTAATATGAACACATGACTCCAGGAACGCTTCGATTTGATCCGGCTCATGGTCCGGCTTCTACACGGAGAAACTATTGGTTGTGAAATTTGGCATTACAATATTTATTTTTACAGGAGTTAGATGGCCATCTAGGATATAGCAGAGATAATAGAATTATTGCCACAGCGATGCGAAGAAATACTTATTCCATATGAATTATAAATATACTGCAAACTTAGTAATTGCCTTTTGGTGTTAGAAAGATTGATATTTGCGATAGCAGATTGAAGTAAAAAAAGAAATATTCATAAATTGAATAATAAGGCCACAGTTGCAATAACTAGCAGTTCAAACAACATGAGAGGAAAAACATTTGAATGTAGTGCTTTGCGAAAATTCCCATTTAAAATAGGAAATTCAGTGCCAAATTGCGTTATATGCGCCGAGGTTCATGAGGATCATAAAATTCCTGAATCTCATAATTTGTTTTATCACAGGAAAAGATCACCGTTCTACAAAGGTAAGTGCGAAACAGCGAATGCGAATTTATTTTCATTTTGCTCTTCCGACCATGGCAGTTTTTCCTATTTTGGATTATAGAAACTTTATTTTGGTATAAATACATTTATTTAATCATTTATCATTATATTCCAAAAAAATTAGTAACTTCACAGTTTAATATTCACGACCAAATCCATTTCAAATTAGGCACGTTGTACACTTGAAGTCGCAGAATCTCTGGGGAACCAACTATGTTGTTTTTTAGAGGAAATTAGGCTCTAAACTTATATAATCTTATAAAATCTTTAAACTTATATAATTTTTGACCTAATTGGGATATTTAAGATTTCTTTTCTTTCTTTTCTTTCAGATACAAAAAAATTTGAAGAAAATAATTGCAACAGTTATAAAAGTTCTACAAAATGTTCCTTTACTCATTTATGATATCTTGTACCATTTCCGAGAAAAATAAAAAAATCCAATATGTCTTTCGGAAACTACATTTGCAGCAGATCAGCCAATTCTTTTAACTGTAAAAATATGTTATTATTTATATAAAATGGTTTTTCTGTGCACATTTTCAAACTCAGGACACTCTTGTCGTTTGGCATTCATATTTATTTTTTGATTTTTACCTATCATTGTAAAAAAATGAATAAAGACATTTTCGAATTTCAATTGTTCATTTATATATAAAATTTGAAAAACAAGTTGAAGAACTAGAAACATATGGGCAATTTCTGTGAAAGGGGGCACACCCCACCTTTTTTATTAAAAAAAAAAAATATTTTTTACAAATTTTTATTTAGAAAAAAAGATATTTTATAAGTTTCATGCAAGCTAAACCAGTTTTGTGGTCAAGCGAATTTTTTCAATGAAAATTGAATTTTTTTATTTTTCTCGGAAATGGTACAAGATATTATAAATGAGTGAAGGAACTTTTTGTAGAGCTTTTTTAACTGTGCCAATTATTTTGTTCAAATTTTTTCGTATCTGTTTTTGTTTGCAAGAAGAATGCGAAAATTCGATTTTACGAAAAAAAATTCTCCTGGCCACAAAAGTTATTTAGCCCGCATAAAACTCCCAAGCTCATTCAGGTCAAAAGTTATATAAGTTTAAGGAAAAAATTAGGGTTTTTTTGAAAAACAAAGCAACAAATTCAAATACGCATAACTTCGTAAAATTTTTTTTTCACAAATTGCAAAAATGCGTATTGCCTAATTTCCTCTAAAAACCAACATATTTTGTCCCCGAGAGATTCTGCGAGTTCAAGTGTAGAACCTGCCTGATTTGAAATGGATTTGGTCAATAGTAATTCTTGAAATAGTGACGCTGTATCCTGGCTTGCTATTGTCTTATTGTAAAAATAAATATTATAATTTAAAATTTTTACAACCGGAAGTTTCTCCGAGTAGCAGTACTCCAGTTGTGTCTTGTGGTTTTAAAGATACACCACGACGGATTTAGTATTTTATTTTTTCTGAATGGCTTTAAAGTTTACGCAGGAAAAACGCCTTCAAAAAATTTTGAACGCAAACTGTATTTTTCAGAACAACCCTGCTGAAAATCAAAAGCAGGTATAAACCGTTTAAGGGGAACGTCTGTTTCAAGAGTTTTCAGGGTCCAACGCTGTTCAGCAAGGAAAATGTATTGGCTGTTAAGAAATGTATTGTTGATTGTTTTTTCAGAATTTCAATATTTTGTCCATAGTTCAAAAAAATTATAATATACTAATATTCATTATTTGAACACAGACCTAGGCGGACTTCTTCATCTAAATCCTCTATAAGTGTGTTGTACGTAAACAGAAGTTGATGTTGGTCTAAAGGCTGCGTATTAGCTGGCGCATGATCATGACCATCTGTAAAATATAATATAGGGTTTTTATTAGAGTATGTTATCATTAACGCATGACTCTGGGAACGTTAAGATTTTGTCTTGCTTCTAGCAGTGTTCCACTTGGGGATTCTGGCTTCAAAGATATACAACGATAGATGCAATATTTGTTTAAAGATGGCCAATACAATACAATTTAGACACGCACTGCATTTTCCAGAACAAACCTGCTGAAAATCAAATACAGGTATTCACCATTTAGGAGGGATCTCTGTGACGTCAGGTGCGGAACCAGTGAAGTAAACTGAGGGGGGAAGGGCTGGGTCAGAAATTTATATACGCATAAAGCTATGACTACTTAAATTGACCAACAGAATAAGCTGAATTAATTAAATTTGTTAAAAATTACACGTCATTGTGAAACTGGATATTTTTAAATAATTTTTCTCGATTTCTCAATGGAAACGTCACAAGTGACGGCAAGACAGAAAATTTTAAGGAAGACGATTGCCGGTTATGCCACAAATGATCATAAAATTCACGAATTCTAATAAATTTCCACAAATTGCGTAAATTTTCATAAATTTCTAAAATTGATAGAAATTCGTGTTTTTGTTGTTGCAAAACGGGGGTTTCGTGATCACTTCAAAATCGAAATAAGCTTCAACATTTTAAAAGCGCGAAATTAAACTTCCTCTACAAATATATACTTTTCAAGCTAGAATTCGAAACTTGTTTCAAAGGCCAACGCCGTTCAGCAAGAAAAATTTATTGGCAGTTATGAAGTGAAATTTTGATTTTTTTTTTTGAATCACAGCAATTTTTTCTTAGTTCGAAAAGTGAATGTATACTAACGGTGAGGAATAGCATTTTGACGATGCCCGAAGCCTTGTCCTAGCCGCGTCTGAAACTCCTCCGCTTGCTTCCGCGCCGCTTCAGTGCCTGGTCGTGGTGTATTAGCTGTAAAATATAATAAAGGGATTTTTATTCAAGAATTTTTTGTAAGAATCTCAATAATTTTGTATTCGTCCAAATTGAATATAGCCCAAATGTAATTCCAAAGTCAGTGAATATTAGCGAAACCAAGGGACAAAAGTTCGATGAAGTGTAACTATTCTTAGAATCTTGACACCCTGAATTATGCATTTTCAGAGTATCATGTCAGCCATACCACGATGAAAAAACCAGTTCTCGTCAGATCACTGAAGTTAAGCAGCGTTGGGCGCGGTTAGCACTTGGATGGGTGACCATTCGAGAAAACTGAGTGCTGTTGGCACATCGTGGGTGTGGTGAGCCCAAACTTGTAGTTATTTACTACAAGTTATCAACCTAGAAACACTACCCGAATCGGGCAGTGTCACGCCTACCCCGAAAGGGAAATGGCTTAATGGTATACATACATACATGTTATTTTAACTTCTTATTGTCCATCGAGAAATGGCAAACGCTGAACTTTGAACGTCATTTGGAGGCTGGATTTTATGAAAAGTGAATATATCATCTGATATCGTCTTCAAAATGAAGCAGTCAATTAAAAAAAAGGTGAAAAAATTATAAATTATTGGTAATTATATTTTGGTCCCGTATAATTTATATCAAAAAACTTTTTCCATGAAGGACTTTGCGCCAATTGTCCGTTCCCCGGCATTACCTCGATATTCAAATTTTTGTAGACTTATCATAGGTATATTGACGAAATATAATATTAAGAAAGAGTTTTATCTGCTAGTTCGAAGCATCAGTCTCATATTACATTTCTAAGTATACTTTGTACACGAAATAAAATGTAAAAAAAAAACTTCACGTATACTTTCAGCTATAATTTTTGTACTCATTCTTCCCAAAATATCCGTTATTTAGATTTTGTTAATTACATCATTCCGATGACTTTTTTAAATTGTGACGTGCAGCGAGAAAAGGGGCCTTAGGGTTGAAAAATCGATTTTCAGGTTTTTGATGCTATTGATAGTTTTTGAATCGCTCTTTCATATTAAAAAATAATTGAACTCGAGAGCTCGCCTGACTTGCTGAACGCGGAGCGAGCAGATGTAGTCGTAAGTGGAGGGGATGGATTCCGGGAATCGTCCCCACTCTCTGAATGTCTGACTTTGACCGTTTCTCCAATCGCTTCTACTGAAAAGTCGCCTACTAACACTAAGGTCCCTTTTCTCGCGGCACGTCACAATTATTGAATTTTCATAAATTTGATAAATTTCTGTAAGTTTTAGAAATTATAGCCTGAAATATTGCGTATGCGCTTAGCAGAACGGTTATCAAAATTTACTGGTGAATTACTACACATTTCACAAATACCACTAGGTTTCCACAAATTTAATAAATCTTCATAAATTTTTGAAATTTTCAGAGATTTGTTTTTTAAAAAACGCCTTTTTGGATTTACTTTGAAAACGGAGGAAGCTGGAACATTTTTGCACCGAGAAAGAAGATGCAAAATCGAATTTTTTATAATAATATGTACTTTCTAAGTTAAAATTCGCCACTTGTTTCAAAGATCTACAGAGTTCAAAGCCGTTCAGCAATAACAATTTATTAGTGGTTAAGGAAAAAAATTTAAATTTTCTTTCGAACCCCAGCAATATCTTGTTATTTGAAAAAATTATAATATACTAACGTGGTTCACGAGAACTAGAAGCACCATGAACGTGCCCCGCTGATGTTCCAGCTAGGTGTGGCATCTCATAACCGCCATCTGAAAGATGTAATATAGGCATTTTATTAAACAATTTTTTTTAGCGAACCCCAAAATTTTCAAATTGGCGACTAAAAAACCCCCCATTGTACAAATTTTTCTACAGCTGCGACGAGAAATCGAAGTTTTGGCACTTTTATTGGTACGAGAAATTTTGGGCACGCACTGCATGTTTCACAATAGCCCTGCTAGAAATTAAAGAGCTGGAGGCTCAGCAAGCCTGTAGTAGTCATTGAAAGGAATGCACAAAAATTTCGAGCACAATTCATACGTCCAGCAGAACGGTTATAAAAGTTATTAGAAGTTGCCGGTAAATTACCATGAAAATCTCAATTTCAAAAAATTTCCATTAATTTTATATATTTACACCAATTTCATAAGTTTTCATACTGCGGTTTACTTTACCTTTATGAACTTATTTTACTAGTCACTCATCTTTCATTCTCTCAACATGTGAAAGCCACCTTAAAGCATATCTTTTACATATGTCGACTAGTGTCCCCTCTACACCACCCTCATTGACGATTACTTCATTACTCACTTTATCCATCAGTGTTCTGCCGCATATCATGCGCAGGAATTTCATATAAATCGCGTTAATTTTACTCGAATCCTTTTCTTGGTAGGTCTTTGTCTCGCTACGGTACAGCACATTCTTTATAAATACAGAATTATGTATGGTCTTTTAGCTTTACTTGATATAATATATTCTTACTTCTGATAATAGGCCCAGCTCTACCAGAAACCTTTTTGCCCTCGTTTATATATCCATCCAACTCCCCATCTATCTTTGCGTCGCTAGTGAATTATCCACCCTGATGTACGTACTTATCAACTTGTTTTATTCTCTTATCATTTAGGACAATGTTGCACATTATGTTCTCACCCCTTCCTTCAAAGACCATAATTTTGCTTCATTTACGTTAATTTTGCGGCCCACGTTCTTTATGCTTGTATTCTGTTTGACTCATCCATTACAACCTTATCATCTGCGAACGCTAAACCACGTACACTCAGTTTCCTGAGATCCACTCCTTCTTCATCATAGAGGGCCATTCCTAGACACAGGACTTCTCAAAGCTTACTTCCATCCACCTTGTCAAATACATTTTCTAGGCCAACGAATGCATACAAAACTTTTCTTTTGACTCTCAAATTTTTTCCTGTGATATGTCAGAAGTTAAATACTTGGTCCGTGCATGATCTTCCTGGCATAAATCCACTTTGGACTTTCTATTTCTTTTCTTCTGTCTTTTCATTACTTTACGAATAATTATTTTTGAACACATTTAACTTACGGTACTTAATAATCTGATACCTCTAATTATTGCAGTTGCTTTTATCTGCCTTTCCTTTGTGTATTGGTATGATAATCGCTTTCTTCCAATCATCCGGAACTTCTCCCATTTTGACACATCAATTCATCAATTCGCACAAACTGTGAGGTATGTAGTCGCCACCGTATTGGAGCATTTATATATTTATATTATATATACATATATCTAGCCTCAGAGGCACAAAATCTCTCAATTAGGTTTCCTAACGTATCGTGTTTTATATCGCAGTTGTTGTGCACTAAAACTTCACCTCTTGATAATTCCTTAGAAGAGTCTCTCAAACCGTCGAGTATCCCGTCTGTATCATATAGAATTTCGCCCTTGCCATTGCTCAGGCTGATTAATTCTGTACTTTTAACTCCCTTCATATTGATCAATGCCCATTTATGAAACAGTTTCCTGCTTCCTTCAAACTCGTTTTTCATTTGTAATATTCAACTTTTTGTCATACGGTTTTCTTCTTTCTTGGGCGGCTGCTAGGATTTCATCATTTCACCACGCATCACCAGAGATTCTTCCTAAAACCGAAGTACCACACACTTCAGTCGTACTTCTAACAATGACATCCTGGATCAAAGCTGATGCGCCCTCTATATCTTTATTGTTTATTAGCGCCTTCCAAGTTGCTGCGTCTATACGTTTATTTATCCTATTTTAAAAATCTATTCGCACTTCGGGTTTCTGTAGATTCTCAATCTTGAGTCGTGGTGGTTTCGTTTTTTTTTGGTCTTCTTTCCTTTCCATCTCTGACCTAAGTTTATTTTGGAGTCTAGAAGGTAATGATCAGTATTGCATTTTTAGCCCCTTATGACCCTTGTATCTTTTACTAGTCCTCTCAATCTTTCATGTGCAGCAACAAAGTCAATTATACTGTGGCTATCTCATCTACACCAGGTGTTCATTTAGATCATTTCATGCCTAAACCAAGTATTTGAATCAAATAAGCCCTATTCTGAGCCTAATCTAACTAATCTTCTGCCGTTATAATTTGTTCTTGGATTCCAAAATTTACCTAGCACCCTTTCTATACTCTAACGTCGGACGCCGACTCATTCGTTCATACACAATCGAAACACTTGTAAATTATTATTACCCCGACACAAACTCTATTCAATATTAACATTCGCGTGGATTTTAAGTTGTAAAACTCTCTCAAATGTCTAAAGTAAATCTGAACTGTTACTGCTCCCGATTAGACTGTCGCCATTTTATTTCGCTGCTTCCATAATGCACCGGCGCTCTTCCGATAACTTCTTCAGGTACCTATTGTTAATATCTCTATTATAGCCATTTCTGGTATACGGAAAATGGTCAAATATATTCATTCTTGCTGATCCAGGGATCTTTCTAAATTCTTTCGTTTGTTTTCAGCTAAATGTTCAAATATAATAGGGAATAATATCCCTGTTATAGCTTAATTTTTTAACTGTGTAGTATCATATAGTGTCCTAGAAGGAGTCTTCCACTTTGCTTGGTTCACCATCAACTGGGGCGTAGCAGGCTATGATAAATAATGTTCTGATTCATACTTTCATTGCTTCTTGACATGCTGTTTG
Source organism: Andricus curvator (assembly GCA_932195095.1). Classification (NCBI taxonomy): domain Eukaryota; kingdom Metazoa; phylum Arthropoda; class Insecta; order Hymenoptera; family Cynipidae; genus Andricus; species Andricus curvator. Next base: position 162,483 of record CAKNYM010050472.1, on the reverse strand, counting down.
GCTCTCTCGCTCATCATCAAACCGACATCTTGCTACCATGTGATTTATTATCTACTCCCGACCATAATTCAAGTCCGCCTCCCGACACCCCATTTTCTATGGTTCTAATGTGGCATCCCTTTTTTTTTGTTTCAGGTACCCATAAAAGATCTAGCTCCCTTACGTGCATAGTTTCTCGTAATTCTCTTACCTTAAGGTCAGTCACCCTTCTATCAAATGCGTGCTCGTCTAGCAGAACTGTTATTAAATGTTACCGGCGAATTAATACATATTTCAATATGTTTCTGTAAATGCCCATGAACGCCCATAAATTTCCACAAATTTTTATGAATTATTAATTTCGTCAAATTTAACAAATTCCAAGAAAATTTCAACAAACTTTACAAATTCAAATAAATGTTCACAAATTTCTCAAATTTACAGAATTTTTCTTACGGGTTTTTCGGGTTTGCTTTGAAAACGGAGAAAGTTTTCACATTTCTGTCTAATGAAAAAAGATACACAAGTAAATTTCCTATAAGAATATGTACCTTTCAAGTTAAAATTCGTAACTGGTTTCAAAGGGCTCCAAGGGCCAGCCCCGTTGAGCGATAACAATTTATTGGCCTTTACCAAATGAAATTGGAATTTTTGTCTGAATCCCAAACATTTTTGTCAGATCAAAAAAATTATACTTACGTGGAATGCTATGAGATGAGGGATATTCGTACCCGAACTGGTTGTAGGCCATCCCCATCCCATGAGGGAGGTTTGTTTGTGAACCATATCCAGGTATATACGGCTGCATGTGGTTTTCTGCTTGAGGGTTATACGTTTGCCAATGATTTACTGGTTGATGGTTATTCAGCTCCCAATTATTTGATTCTTGATTGTTATTCATCTGCCAATAATTTCCTGCTTGATGGTCATTTGGCCATGGATCTCCTCCATCTGCAAGATATAATATAGGGATTTTTATTAAAGGATTTATTCAATGAACCCAAAAAGTTTATATGGTTCCAAAATTAAGATAGCGCAAATGTAATCCCAAAAACAGTCAATATTAAAAAAACCAAGGGTCAAAATTTGGATGACGTAAATATATTTGAAGAATCTAGATTCTGATTTTTCCTAGGTTATACGAATTTCCAGGCGCCCATGAACATTTGAACAGTCGCTTTTTTTGCACAAATACAGTTGAAAATTATAAAATTAAGTTTTAAAATTTGACTAGGGATATGAGTTTAGAATCACGAATCACAGTCACGGACTGCCTGATAACAGTTACGAGACTAGCCGAGAATAAAAGAGTTCTACGTCTAGTCTCTCAAGGGAATGTTTGAATTGTAAGTCTTCTTTTATTTTACTGAGACTTAAGTTAATTAAATTAAATGAAAACGTAAAACTGTTAAAGAAAGAATTAGCCTAGAACATAAGAGTTCGATGTCTAATACCAACTTAAAATGTTAATAATGGAAACTTCAATTATGCACTCATTTAAGAAACTAAATTCAGTATTGTCAATACAAGAATAAATCAACTAAACACATGAAACTCATTACCTGTCAAAATTGGAAGCTTAGGTCACCAGACCGGATTTAAAAAAATACTTGCCAGACCACGGGTTTCCAATCTATAAGAATTTCATTACTTCTTCTAAATTTTGTTAGTATTATTACATTTTATTTCATGTTCAACTCGAGTGGAAAGGGTGGATCAACCACCCAAACACAACAATAACAACAACTGTCAGATTCTACGAGGGTGGCTGAAGTGGAGGTCTGCTGTCGCCAGGGACTAAGGAGAGGAGATTTTCCTGGCGCATGCGTAGTGGATGGGATTCCCGCACGTGCAAGAGCGCTCGGAAAAACAGGATCAACCTGGCGCAAAGAATCTGCGCGGTGAGCCGAGTCAACCCACCCCTGGACCATCGACTAACGACAGAACGCGAAGTTGGTGTAGCACTGAACGCACTCCGACTATGCGCCACCACACTGCTGGGAACCGAACCTGGCAGTTGTCCTTTTCCTTCGATCGTTCCTCTCATTTAGTAGTTCTACGCTCGTTACGCGAGTGGCGCTCCGACTTCTATGAGAGGGAGAACGGAGACGCACACTATAAAAATGCATTCGTGATTCTAGTCTCGCAGTGAGTACTTCACCTGTCCAGTAGAAGAGGATTGGAGGAAAAACTTTAAATTGAAAAATCGGAAATAAAAACAAAAACTAATCAATATGAGAGGACGAGCACGTGGAGGTCGGATTCTGCCAGGTGGGTTCCCTGTAATTCCTTTATTTGAACTTAAATTTATCTTCGCGTTTAAACGTCGTGTGTCGAATTGGTAGACACACGCCGTTGAAATTTGTCAGTTGCTGACCTCGGGCAAGGTCGTATTCATTGAATCGCGTCGGTAAACTCAACGTTAAATGCAATGTGAGTTCCGAGTGTCTATGGATATCCACTAGTGCGGTAAAATTATTTACCGTAAAAATGATAAAATCATACCTTATTCAAGTGGTCATCGTGCCCGATCTGTAGGAATGGTCGTGTACAGTCGGTAGCCATGCTCTAGATGGGGTTAATGTCGATTTCAGTATCTTAAATGATATTTTTTCACTTCTTCTTGTTTTACTCTCGTTTGGAGTGGGGCGAAGGCCCACTCGGTGTAATTATTTTACTAAATTGTAATGCTATTCGTGAACTTCCTTACTCAATTATATCGATGTCAAAGTCTAAAATGTTGATTTTTCTCTAACTTCACCTCCCCCTGCGTTGCCCCTTACTCCACCCCTCTGCTAGAGCTGTCGGGCGAATAAACCGTGACTCATTAGAATAAGTAAGAGGAATTAAAATATCTTTTGATAGTTTGAGATTTAATTGGAGACAAGAGTTAATTGAATAATTATCAGAAAATCGTTCAAAAAATGACGCCCGACGTAGGGGCCTGGGTGATGCAGAGGGAAGTTTAGAAAGATTTGGAGATTGAACGAAATGGAATTTTTAAATTTTCACTCCAAAATAAAATTGAAAATTGTGAAGTTAGACAAGTTGAAGTCGTAAGAATTCATTCGGAACAGATGAAGTTGCAATAATAATGGAAATTGTTTTGAAGTTTGAGGTGACTGGTGATAAGAGAGAATGAGTCACCACATAGAAGTCTAATTTCAATGGCGATTTGGATGTCGACAAACAACACTGAACAAATAAATTTCACCAATTACAAATGAAATGTAATTCTGAATAGTTTTGAAAAAATAAGTGAAAATATCAAAATCGAATCAAATTATCATGAGAAACAAACAAAGTCAAAATGGAATTGAAGTTTAAACAAACTGTATTTTGGTTTTAATCAAAACAAATAAACTTTCCTTTTAGGGATGGAACTGAATGATTATTTATTTGAAAAATTTAAATGATTTTTTTTTATATTAACAATTTACAATTGTACAGACGTTTAATGAAGTTCGATTCGTCAGGCAAATAAAACTAGGGTGGCATTTATGTGATATTAGCATAATCTCAATGCAGCCTCAACTAACGATCTCTTGCTCAACTAATAGGGATTGTTCATCAGTTAAAAATTATTTATTCACCCTTTTTGAAGTCTCAAGGATAAACAGACAAAACTGAAGTTGCATTGCGATAGACCGACATAACCTCAATGCAATATTATATAATAATCCCCTAATTGAACAATAATGGTTATTGGTCAGTTAAAAATTGTTCTTTATCCTTTTTGATTTATCAAGGATAAATAGACAAAACTGAAGTTGCATTGCAGTAGCATCGACATATACCCTCAATGCAATATTAAGTAATAACTCCCTAATTGAATAATAATGGTTATTGGTCAGTTGAAAATTTTTGTTTTTGTTCTTTTTGATGTATCAAGGACAAACAGACGAGAGACCCTAAGGTTGCATAGTAGTGACCACAAAATAACCTCAATGTCAACTGAGAAATGAAACCCATCGATTAATTAAACATGACTGTTGGTGGAAGTGAATCACACTGATCCTAGAAATCACCTCAGGCTTCAAAAATTGTAATTACCTGGATTTGCGTATTCCGCCAGGATAATTGAAACTTTTATTGAATTTAATCGGTTTGATGTATATCATAAATCTAAGGATAATTGATTACTTAATATAATTGATAATAACTGATTACTTTTTTACTTTGAATTTTGTTGATTGTACCTTGAAATTTTTATTGTACTTTGAAATTTTGAATTCTGTTGTGGGATTGGGAAATCAATTCAAAATGACGGATGAGAGGGACATTGAGATCCCACCTTACGTATTGTCGATGTTTGAGAATGACCTCAGACGATATTCGGACGAAAGGGGGATTGACCTAACATGATCTGTAGAGGTTCTCCGGGCCCGGGCCATGCAGTCCTCGGAATGCGAACCGAAAATGGACATGGGAGGCATGCAACGCTCGGTCAAATTACAGGAGGTTATCAACGAAATTCCAGGCTGGGTATTACTCCACACAGAGAGAGACCACTCGCGTAATGTTAGTGAGGTGGATCTCTACGACGAATGCTTGTGTGCCGCCCGGAGATTATTCGAATCTCCAGCTTTCGGTACTGGGGGCCAATTAAGTAACAGGTCCCTTGAACCACATCCTACACCGTCAATCTCTGGTCGAACTAGCGTCCATACATCGGTCACTAGTACAACATCCGTATTCTGCTATACGAAGCCAGTAATGACTTCGATCCCTTACGCACCGAACAGTATTGAAACAAGTGGTGGCTGCGTTGCAACGTACGTCCCTTGTCTCTATGATACAATTTCCGCGCAAGCACCATCACGAAGTATGGTGTCGGTAGGAGGGGACATCGCGTCGCAACATGTGGACACTCAAAATGGAGTCATTTCACTGTTCTCCGCCAATCCTCGCGCGCGTTTTGAGGGGACTAACCCCACAAGAACCATTCCGTATAGGGGATGGGGAAATAATCCGCTGACGTCATCGTCCCAACGTGACCCAATACAAACTCCGTCAACTCAGGAACGCGTTCAGCTGGTTACTGGGTACAATAATTTTCTTCCGTGCAGTAATCCAGTCTTAGTGTCGACAGGGGCATCGCCTGGCCTAGGGGCAGATTTTTCGGCGTCTACGCCGTTTGCGGCAGGACCACAGAGGTTTATTCCCTACTTTCCGCAGACCACTATTGGGATGCCTCCCTCCACCCTGCCACCTTATTCGGCATTTTTTGCGCACCCTAATCAACCAGGATGCGCTAGACCCACTCCCACTCAGTACTGCTATTCGAGGGCCCACCATAAAATTGTGGACACTGTTGTGAAGAAATGGGGAATCACGTTTAGTGGGGATAATGAAACCACTGCGGAAGATTTCTTGAGCAGGGTAGAGGAGGGTCGTTCGTTCTCAGGCCTCACTGATGAGGAATTGATGATAGGGATTCCCTTCATTCTTGAAAAACTGCCCCTACAATGGTTTCGTCATAATTGTCATGCCTGGCATTTTCTAACCTGCTTGCAAGGTTTGTTTCTAAAATTTAAACGGCCAGTTACCATGCACGAACAGATGGACAGGGCCCATCGTAATCTCAGACCTGATCTTCAAAGGTCTATTCGCCGCTTCGAGTTTTCTGATTATAAGCAGTGAACGCTGCTTGCATTTGAAGTGTAAAGAACGGCGAATTTAGATAAAGGGAAGCGTTCAACTCCTAGCTCGGAAGATTCATTCTTTCCTGAATTGGCTTATGACAAAAACACAAACCTTTCTCGCGGAGCTGGTAGGACTACCAGCCTCAACGCATCGAGCGGTGCCAATTCCACTCTCAATTCCTTGGTGAGTGCGTTGGTGAAGTTGGTGGATAAATTAGGCACCCAGGCCTCTTCACATGATAAGCCTGATTTGGGAAGTGGTAATCAAGCCAGGAATAATAATAATAACGAACACAGTCCCAAAACCAATAAGGGCGAGACTCACAGTGAGGAGGGCTTGGCGCAGGCCTGAACTAGGCCTTACTTCACAAGACAGAGTCCACCTATGAGAAAGAGGGTATAACCAAAGGCTGAACCACCCTATTTCAATTGTGGTGGAGATGATCACGGTTGGAGAAAATGTGACATTCGCTGGGCCAAGTTCTCCTATAATTGTAGCAAGCACGGTCAAGTTAGTCAGACTTGCGATTCCGATCATTGTCAGGGAAACCACTGAAGGAGGGCCGTCTCGGGGTCGAAGCCACTCCTCTTCTACCAAAGCAGACCCTCATTTCTACTCTTAATAATATACCTGACTCAACCCCTTCAAATTCGACTATTAGACTTGAATTGACTCAGAACTCATCTTCTGAAACTAAACCTGAATTAACTCAGAACTCATTTTCTGAAATTAAACTTGAATTGACTCAGAACTCATCTTCTGAAACTCAGCCTGATTCGACTTTCAATAACTTAGCTTCAACTCATAAAGCGGGTAGGGGGACCTCCGCACCCTCAGTCGCTCAATTGAATTCGGGAACTCATGTTCCCACTCGTTTTTCAAAATCGCTCTCTTGTTCTAAATCATACCCATCTTTGAGTGCTGGACTTATCAAACTCTCAGATTTTCAGGGGACGAAGGGGCAGATCAATAGCAACTCTTCTGAGACTACGCCTGATCTTCCATCAGGGATTCGTACAAACTCGAGACCCTACGTCAGTATAGCGATAGGGGGTACTAGAATTCATTCATTGGTAGATACGGGTTCATCTAGAACTTATCTAGGGTCAGTACGGTTACAGATACTCAGTTCTGGTGGTTATAAGATTGATTACTCGTAGGCAGGCGCTGTCATGATGGCTAATGGCATTATTGAGTCTGTCATTGGCGAGGCGTGTCTGCCGGCCACGTTTCCAGGAACCACTCATTCAATCAATTTCAAAATCATACCTGGGCTAACAGATACTTGCGTACTGGGCATGGACTTTGCAGAAAAGTTTGGTTTCGTTCTGGATTTGCGTGACAAGCAGTTGTGGATGGCTGACGAGCCAATCATAAAATTTGCGTTTGGTCCCGCGGGCGAGAATGAGTTCGAAACTTGTGAAGGCATTGCATTGCTGGGCGAAACCGAGAAAGTTAGGTTAGACCAGTTCTTGAAGGGTATAATAAAACCGAAACCCGACAAGTTACCCGCCTCGAAATTTTTCGAGCACGTGATCGACACGCAAGGGAACCCTCCTATTCGTCAGGGGAATCATCGTATGTCACCTAAAGTGTGTGACGCGCTAATCACCGAGGCGAATATATTGATTGAGCAGGATTTAATTGAGCCTTCAAATAGTGAGTGGTGCAGCCCGGTGGTAATGGCCCGTAAGCCGGACGGTAATTACTGTCTGTGTATTGATTTTTGACGGGTTAATGAGATGTCGAAGAAAGATGCGTATCCGATTCCGTTTATGGCGGAAATCTTGGACCGCTTAAATTCCGCTCGATACATCTCAACCCTAGATCTGAACAAGACTTACCACCAGATCCCTCTCAGCGAAGATAGTAAGCCAATTACGGCTTTTACTATCCCAGGAAATGGGCTGTACCAGTTGAAATGCATGCCGTTTGATCTCACCGGGGTTCCAGCAACCTTTCAACGGTCGATGGACAAGGTCCAAGAAAAATTACATTTTGGTTTGGGGGTTGTAATCGCCCAAATTCAAGACAAGCACGAGCGTGTGATCGCATACGCTAGTCGAGTGATGTCCAAAGCGTAGCGGAACTATTTGACAACCGAGAACGAGTGCCTGGCGTAGTATGGGCCGTCAGAAAGTTTCGGTACTATCTCGAAGGGTACCACTTTTCAGTGGTACATTGGCGCGCTGGGCGTTGGATCTCCTAGAATATAGCTTCGAAATTTTCCATCGAAAGGGATCGATGCACCAAATGCCGGATCGAGGAGGAGTGGGCGAGGACGAGTGATATGCCAGACGGCATGAGGCTGTGTTGGAGTCACCCGGGCAGTACCATGGTTGGAAGGTGGTAAACGGAGAGCTTATCAAGTACCGGAACAATCCGCTGCTGGAAGACACCATCGAGGACTTTGATGCTTGGACACTGGTAATTCCTAAGAACCTCCAGTCAGACCTGATACAGGAAGTGCACTGCACGCCTGAAGTCGGCCATTTAGGTAGGGAGAAGACCTACCATCGTGCCGCAATTCGCTATTATTGGCCTGGCATGTTTGAAGATATCACGTGTTTCGTTAGAAATTGCGATACATGTCAGCTCAATAAATATGAGCAAGCGCAATCGCGAGGGCTTATGACTCAACGAATAGTCCAGGAGCCATGGACAGTCGTGGCAACCGATGTCATGGGTCCCTTCCCTCGTAGTAAACAGGGATATGAATACCTGCTAGTATTCCAGGACCTATTCTCGAAATGGATCGAGTTGGCACTCTTGAGAAAGGCCAATGCGGAAAGCATTAACAAAGCTTCCCTTGAACTAATTGTGACAAGGTGAGGAACACCTAAGGTGCTCCACTCGGACAGTGGCACCGAACTTAATAATAATGTGGTGAACGACCTTGCGGTGGAGCTCGGTATCCACGGCTTGTTCACACCACTTTATCATCGTCAGGCTGATCCTATGGAGAGAACGAATAGAGTTCTCAAAACTATGATCAGATCGTTCATTAACCAAAATCATAGAAATTGGGACCTCCACCTCAACGAGTTCCGATTTGCCTACAATACGGCACTTCATAGTACCAACCGAGTGACTCCAGCGTTTCTAAATTTGGTTCGGTAGAATCGTCCGCGAAAAACTATTCGCAGTTTAAGGGAGGGGGAGACCGAGTTGCCATCACCTGACCTTCAAGTCTGGACAACTCGGATCGCGCAATTAGAACACTTGAGGGAACTGATGACCAAGTTTCAGGATCAGGCTATCTTGAGACAAGCGAGATACTATGATAGGAATGATCGCGACCAAAAGTTCTAGGTTGGCGATCAAGTCAAGAAGCCTAATCAAGTGTTATCCAAAAAGGGAACTCACGTGGCAGCAAAACTGGCCCCAAAGTTCAGTGGCCCCTTTATTGTCGTGAAGGTAATCTCATCCAATATTTACAAGCTGGCGTCGTCAGAAGGAAGATTGGCGGGCGGTATCACGCCTCCCAGCGTCAAAGGTATGTCGAAGACCCGGAAGACGAACCGAGTAATCCGGAGGAACTGGCTGACCTCGACAGAATGTTATTGGAAATTCGCGGTTCGGACTCCGAGATAGAGCGTGTCGACGATGACGAGGAGGCACTGGAAAATTCCGAAAGCATTTTCAACTACGGATTGGTAAATACGGATCCCCATTCAGACTCGGGCGTTGGTAATCGCGTGAGACTACGTACCCGCTCCTATTCTAAATAGGGGCTCGGCTGTAAAACTGGTAGAGATGCCAACCGCGACCTATTATAAGCTAAGAGATACAACAAATCAAGGATGGCAGAAGTCAGTTCTTATTGAGCGCCCTTCTTGCATTTGTTTCAGTAATCACGCACGATGAGTTGGCGGAGCGACTGCGGGGATCAAGAGCGGTGGGAGACGCCACCGTCTCCACCCCAGCAGCGGTGGAAGGCACCATCGCCTCGCCAACGGTACCAATGGCGGTCAACTCGCAGGCAGGGCAGCAGGAAGGAGCGGTGGGAGACACCAACGTCTCTGGCCCCCAGTCTCCCACTAAAAGAAAGGAGGATTCGGCGCAAGAGGATGTCGAAGAGGGAGCACTGAGGGGCGTCACCGCCCCACGCCCAGATACGTCGAGAAGTTTGGAGCTGCACTTAGCCCTTATGAAGGGGGAGGGGCAGGTCACGGTGGGGGAGATCTTAGTTCCCATACATCGCGACTAACGGGACCAGCGGGCCCCCTCCTTTTCCGACGCCGTGTGGGACAACCCACTACCAACAGGATCCGACAACTGCGCAGCCGAAGTGCAGGAGGTCATCAACAGCGCGGCTTCGAGATTGGTGGGGGCTCGTACGCCAGACCCGCGCCCGCCTGAAAGGAACCAACTCGAACCGGAAGCGGCGGGGGTTGCCCAGCAACCACCTCCGGCAAGGGCGGTGGGCTTTCCGATGGAGGAGGGGATCAGGGAGCGAATCCGCACCGACCCAGCGTTCCGCAGAAGGAGGCGCCGACCCGTCATGTGGGGGGACACAAAGGAGCAGAAGGGTCACTGCGGAAAGTGCAGGAGCACTGACCATAAATGGCACCAGTGCCCTCGCTGGAACGTACCTCAGCGATGAGTGAGGGCAGTGGAAGCACCTTTGTAAGCCCTGTGGTGGGGGCAATGCCCCACAAATAAATAGTCCTTTTAATTATCCTCTGCATTATTCATTGACATGATTAAAATTAAGCTAGCTGAGTAATTATCCTTAGGTGACTTAAAATAAGTAAAACTATACGATAAGTAGAATAAGCAATCTCAAAGTTCATCGAAAGAACCTCGGTATATTAGTGTCATTCCTAGTAGCATTAATTAAGTTAAGCAATATGAAATGAATTAAGTAAGACTAAACTAGAAGGTGAAATACCACACCGGGCCGGCCATAGATTGAACTCACTCAATTCAAGTGACCTCTCAGAACAATTCTTTGTTATCAATTACTGTCAAACATTTATTTATTTTTCGTACCGTTTCAACTTGGATACGCCTGTCATGATGGTGTATGGAACCCGAGGTCTGGCAATTTATCAATTTCAACTGATTTTTTTTTCTTCGTTTTGACAAATTGAACAAGACAGAGGAATGATGGGCACTTGCCTGGTATTCGTCCCGGTGGGACGAATCTTGTGACGGGGAAGTTGTGACGAGGTAATCCGTACCCCGCACAAATACAGTTAAAAATTATAAAATTTAGTTTTGAAATTTGACTAGGGATATGAGTTTAGAATCACGAATCACATTCACGGGCTGTCTGATAACAGTAACGAGACTAGCCGAGAATAAAAGAGTTCTACGGCTAGTCTTTAAAGGGAATGTTTGAATTGTAAGTCTTCTTTTATATGACTGAGACTTAAGTCAATTAAATTAAATGAAAACGTAAAAATATTAAACGAAGTATTAGCCTAGAACATAAGAGTTGGATGACTAATACCAACTAAAAATGTTAACAATAAAAATTTCAATTAGGCACTCATTTAAGAAACTAAATTCAGTATTGTCAATACAAGATTAAATCAACTCAACACAAGAAACTCATTACATGTCAAAAGTGGAAGGTTAGGTCACCAGACCGGGTTTAAAAAAATACTTGCCAGACCACGGGATTCAAATTTATAGGAATTTCATCACTTCTTCTAAATTTTGTTCCTATTATTTTTTTTATTTTATTTCCTGTTCAACTCGAGTGGAAAGGGTGGATCAACCACCCCCACACAACAATAACAACAACTGTCAGATTCTACGAGAGTGGATGCAGTGGAGGTCTGCTGTCATCAGGGACTAAGAAGAGGAGATTTTCCTGGCGCATGCGTAGTGGATGGGATTCCCCTACGTGCAAGAGCGCTCAGAAAAAGAGGAACAAGCTGGCGCAAAGAATCTGCGCGGTGATCCGAGTCAACCCACCCCTGGACCATCGACTAACGGCAGACCACGAAGTTCGGCGTGGCACTGAACGGAGACGCCACTCTAAAAATTCATTCGTGATTCTAGACTCGCAGTGAGTACTTCACCTGCCCAGTAAAAGAGGATTGCAGGAAAAACTTTAAATTGAAAAATCGGAAACAAAAACTAATCAATATGCGAGGAAGAGCACGATGAGGTCGGATTCTACCAGGTGGGTTCCCTGTAATTTCTTTATTTTAACTTAAATTTACCTTCGCGTTTGAACGTCGTGTGTCGAATTGGTAGACACACGCCGTTGAAATTTGTCAGTTGCTGACATCGGGCAAGGTCGTATTCATTGAGTCGCGTCGGTGAGCTCAACGTAAAATGCAATGTGAGTTTCGGGTCTCTATGGACCCCCACTAGTGCGGTAAAATTATTTAACGTAAAAATGATAAAATCGTAGCTATTCAAGTGGTCACGCGGGCCACTGTTCAACAGTAAATTTTGTAAGTAAATAGGCAGCATCGTGCCCGATCTGTAGGAATAGTCGTGTCTAGTCGGTAGCCAAGCTGTAGATCAGGTTAATGCCTATTTCAGTATCTTAAATGATAGTTTTTGACTTCTTCTTGTTTTACTCTCGTTTGGAGTGGGGCGAAGGCCCACTCGGTGTAATTATTTTACTAAATTGTAATGCTATTCGTGAACTACCTTACTCAATTATATCGATGTCTGAGTCTAAAATGTTGATTTTTCTCTAACCTCACCTCCCCCTGCGTTACCCCTCACTCCGCCACCCTGCTGGAGCTATCGGGCGAATAAACCGTGACTCATTAGAATAAGTAAGATGAATTAAAATATATATAGGTATACTCGTATATATCTCGTATATATACTAGTGTATATAGTTCTGCATCACCAACGTTGACCGACATGAGATAAATGAAAATCGACTCTAAACTCTTTGCAGGTGTAAGTCGCGTGGACACAGTAGGTATACTGCACGCACACAATCTGACATCCGCTTTGGCTCAGGCCGGATGCTTCGATTTGGGAATTTAAATGACCCAAGTTTTGTGTTTTTAACTGTCAAGTAATTGAACTAAAAATCTGTTTGTGCATTTTCTTTATTTGTGATTTAGCTACTATTATTATTCAGTTAATGCCAGATTATGCAAATGGTCAAATGCCTGAAGGAATTCTTGATATTTGACTTTGAAAAATAAGAGGATCAACTATATATTCCAATTCAGAGAAACTCCAGTACTGCACAAGTTTAAGTAGGATGGAAAATTCAACTATTTTGTTTAACATTCTTCTATTTTGGACAGAAACTTCGATCTTTTGGATTGAAAATTCGTCTTTCATCATGATTACACAGCCCACTGTGCTATCGTGGCATCTGATTACTCATATTTCGATTACTCGGAGGCAAATTATTTTGCTACTCTGAAAATTGGGTACCTTATACGAAAAAGCTCAGCTTTTTTCCAAACAATTTTGAAACAAAGAAAGTGTCAACATTTGAAAAAAAAAAAATCAAACTTATTTTTGATTTTCAAAAATGTTTGTCGAAATTGATGAAATTTTGGTGTAGAAAGTACCATTCAATAGGACTACAATTGACTCATTTTTTGGCGCAAAAAGACAGCTTTTTATTTTGGGTGGGTACACTCAGATATTATGCCCTATATGAAATTTTAGTTCAAGTTACAATAACTTAGAAAAAATCTTTATTACATAGTATGAGCTGAGATTTTTGCCAAAAAAGGATAACAAATTTCACATTTAACCTCTATGTGTACTTTACGTGGCCCAATCCAGTTTCAAAATTGTAGAGTTAAAAGTTTCTTGCACCTCGAACCAAAAATTTCAAAGTGAAATGGGAATTTTTTAATACAGTCGATATCTGGATGTAAGATAATTTAATATATGATGTTATATTAATAATTATATTATATTATATATTAGAAATATATTATATAAATAAATATATATGAAAAATATCATAATAATAATATAAAATATATTATTATATTATATTATATTAATAATATATTATTTCATATTATATTCTACCAACGAACAAAATTGAAAAATAACATGAAGAAAAGTAGAGTAAAAGTAAAAATTCCCATGTTTCTAGAAACAGAAAGTGATTCATGATATATTTCTCGAACTTCAACTGAAGAGATCTTGAACTAGTTTTAATTGTATACAGAGTGTTCTTTTTTTATCTTGAGACATTGCAATATCTCAAGAAATGTGAATTCAACAAAAAAAATGTCCATAATTAAACATTTTCATTTTCAAGGAAGAAAAGCGACTCCTCAAAATTTACCTCACACCTCACCTCCTAGAGGCTCACAGTGGGGAAAAAGAAAAACATCCGTGGACAAATTGATTTTCAGAAGACGATTATTCTCCGATTTTAACTTTTTCTTTTAAATGAAAGCTAATACAATTTTGAATCGAACTGTTATGACAGATTTTTTAATTTTTGTTTGTTTATCTTATAGTTTTCGGGGTCGCTGAATCCTAATCTGCAATAACAATTTCAAAATTCAAAATGGCGGATCAAAAATACCAGAAGTCAGCTATTCTGAAATTTGGATCATCCACACTCATTTAGAACTCTGAGAATTTATTTTTCCACCATAGTTAAAACAAAAAGTTATTTCTCATAGTTCTGCAAATTGGTTAATGCAATAATTTTTTATTTATGTAGATTTTTGCTGTAGTTTCAAATACATGTATCAATAATGAGCATTATAGTACACAATTTCCGTTACGGTTCAAACTTCGGAACATAATGATAATCATCGAAAATGTGTTTTAAGCATAACGATATTTTACACCATGAATATCTAATCACAGCAACATTTGTGCAGCCTTGCATTTCACAATGTATTTCACAAGACAATCCAAAACCAAAAGCAACTGGATTTCAGAATTTTTCTGGTTTGCCATCAATGTACCCACTTTTGTGCCAAAAGTATTTGAATCAATTAGATTCTTTAGATCGCGACTCCTGACGATAACGCTATGGGAAAAGTGTTCGAATATTCTTGGTACAAAAGTGCGTACATTGATGACAAACCAAAACCCTTCGAAAATCCAGTTATTTTCGGTTCCGTAGAGTCTTGTATAACACATTGTGAAATTTAAGACTGCACAAATGTTGCTGTCATTCGATGTTCATGTTGTAAAAAAGCTATACGTTTGAAACCCTTTTTCGATGATTATCATTATTGTTCCAAGTTTGAATCGTAACGAAAATTGTGCCCTTTAATGCTCGTTAATGATAAATGTATTTAAAACTACAGCAAAGATCTCCATACATAAACAATTATTGTATTGACTAATTTGCAGTATCATGAGAAATTAACTTTATGTTCCAACGATGGTAACAAAATAAATTTTCAAATTTCCAAATGAGTGTGCATGATACAAATTTAAAAATGACTCACTATTAAAATTGTTCATCTGCTATTTAGAATTTTGAAATTTTTATTCCATATTAGGATTCAGTGATCCCGAAAACTGCAGGATACTCACTGAATTGAAATACTTTCGATCAGACATATTGGATCCACCATTTTAAATTTTTAAATTCTGTTATCAAATTTGGATTTAACTACCCATCGAGAGCTCTTCCCTACGTATAATGCCGTAGAATTTACCATGAAGGGGCTTGCCAGCATGTTCTCTTAGTAGAAGCGTATGTTCTGCTTCCTGTACACGAATTTTGAGCACCAAAGGTGTGTGTGTTAGTGATGCTAGGCCATGTGTAGTGTCGCTGGAATCAAATGGGAGGCCAAGCTCCTCTGCGGCCCTATCTGCGGCACGGTATAGAAACGCCGCAGCATTGACGACTTCATGCTGATGTACGAGTCGCATAAGAGAATCTGTGCTATTTAGAACTGAACAGGCTGTAGCCCGAACCGTTCTGCGATGAAGACACTCTAAGCTCCGCAAGCCTCTACCCCCTTTATCCCTAGGGAGGTATATTCGAGGTACGGAAGATCTAGCATGATGATTTCGATGGATTGTCATCATTTTGCGTGCGCTTTGGTCAATTTTCTTCAACTCATCGACGTTCCATTTTACTGCACCAACCGTGTAGAGCAGTATAGGAGCGGCCAGCATATTGGTCGCCTGGATCTTATTCTTTCCAGATAATTCGGAAGCCCACATTTTTCTGAGAATTTGGTGATACCTTTTTCCAAGGGCCGTTTTTAACACACGCACATTTTGGGTTTCCGCTTGCGGTATTCCAAGATATGTATATGTTTCTCCAATACCAAGATGTTGAATGGTATTTCCATGGCTCATGCCAATCGCTTTAGAGTACCTATTTACCGCCTCCACAAGGATGTTAAGGTCCTCTTTCGAGGAAGCAAAAAGTTTAAGGTCTTCCATGTATAAAAGGTGGTTCACCTTATATTCTCTTTCGTTCGGCGGGCCACATAGGTATCCAGAGCTTTTGCCTCGGAGCACAATAGATAGAGGCAAGAGGGAGATGCAGAAAAGTATCGGACCTAGAGAGTCTCCTTGCAAGACCCCCCTCTTATATGTGATATAGCTTGTAGTCACTTGTCTTTTGTCAGATGTTATGACAAAACTTGTCTGCCACAAGAGCATAAGCTAATCCAGTTCTGAGTAATACACCTGTCTATTAACAGGTTCTCCCTGCAACCTGCCAGCCCTCTCTTGCATCCACGTTGTTCAACTAGTGCACTCCATACCGGCTCGATAGATGTTAATATCCTCTCTTTGAGGATGCCAGTGAATAGCTTGTAGCTGGTGTTTAAACAAGCTATGGACTTGTAGTTCCTTGGACTTGAAAAGTTTCCGGTCTTAGGGATCAATACCCTGCGTCCTTCCACTAGCCACTGCGGGGCGGGTTCTTCTCCGTTTAAGAAAGTAGTAAATATACGAGTTAGATGTTGGTGCTTAGAAGTAAACTTCTTCCACCAAAAGTTGTTGATTTTACCTGGCCCTGGCGCTGATAAGTTCTTAGTTCTAGCGATAACTTTCTTCACTTCTTCAGCAATAATTAGTGGACACTCTTCCTCTGGACCTTGTAACCTTTGCCTTTGGCAAAAGTTACGAAAGAGTGATATATCTGAAGCGTCTTCATTTAGCTGATAAGTATCTCCATATACTTGCTCCCAGAAGACTTGAATCTCGACTAGGCGGATTTTTAACGGCACGTGACGTTTTATTGAACAGACGGTAAGGATGAGTAGAAAAGGTGGAATTTTCCTGAATCCACTTTACTCGCCGTTCAAGGCGCTGTTTCGCTGTTAAAAGAGATCTTATTTTTTGCGTCCAGTGCTGCTTGATGGTGAACAGTTTACACTTGTTTAGCGTGGGATTTGCTTTCCTTAAGTTTCGAGCAAGTGCTCTAACTTTTGGAGTGAATTTTTTTTATTTGATGTTATGTAGTTAATCACGCACTGAATATTTGATACCTGCCGTCTCGCCGTTTCAATTTTGAACTGAAGCTGTGCAATACGCTCGCGAGTCTTACTCAGACTTACTGAAGTATTGTTACTTCTATTGTAGCTAAGCAGGGAGACCGCCTTCTCGCAAATTACACAGTTCAGATTCCAGAGATTAACATATTCGGGGAGTAAATCGGGGAGGGCAGTATTAGCTTCAGCTAATTTGTCCAGCTTGAGAAAGACTTTTTGGTGGATAGATCTCCTACTTCTCATGTTGGCATTATCGGCTATTTTCAAATGTGGTCTTTTTGAACTGGCGGAATATTCACTGGAGGATGTTTCTCTTCTTCTTGTTGATAAAGAGCTTCATATCCGTTTTTGCGCATGAATCCTCTTCGCGCCGGTGAGCTTCTTTGCCAACAGGCAAGGATGTCCCTCCTGAGTTGGTCCGACCATTTAAATCGATTTTCTCGCGTTTGTCCGGGGCCATTGCCTGGTCGTCGCCTCGTTTCGGTCCTATTGCCTATTGTGGGTGGCACTGCGCGATACTGGTGTCATAACCGCATAATTCATTGCATTGGTGAGTTAGCCCAAAGCAACGTGGCTGACTGCAAGAGCCGGAGCTCTCGGGCGATGGGGTCGCCACATTATTATTATTATTATACCATAGGCCATTTCCCTTTCGGGGTAGGAGTGACTCGCTCGGTTGGAAAATAGTAGTGTTGAGAAGGAGGTATAGATTTTTTAGATTGATCTAGAATTTTCGTGTTATTTATTTAAATAACACGTTTGTTTCGCAACACTGCTTCGGCCCAGGTTGCTGATCAATCTTTCTAGCGATGGCGCCAAGTGAAGAGCTTCACAAGGTTGTTATGTTAGATTCCCCACTTGGGCCAATTAGTATCCAAGGTCTTTTGTTTCAAGCGTCATTCACTCTACTCACATTCTTTTTCTAAACTATTTGTCGCCACACTCTTCTATCTTGGCATACTTCTCTAGCTTCCTTCACGTCCATGCATTTTTTCATGCAAGCTCTTTTGTTTCTATGGCTTCTTATGTCTTTTTGGATTAAGGTCTCATCCACACATTCTAACCATTCTTTCTGCGGTCTGCCCCTGGGTATACTGCTATTTACTTTACCTTTATACACTTGTTTCGTCAGATTTTCATCCTTCATTCATTCAACATGCCCGAATCACCTTAGCTGATTTCTTTCCCATATGTCAACTAGTGTGTCTTCTGTACTATATTCTTTGAGGATTATCTCGTCTCGGACTTTGTCCATCAGTGTTTTCCCGCATATTATGCGCAGAGGTTTCATGCCAATCCTGTTAATTTTCCTCTCATCCTTTTCTTGACAGGTCCATGTCTCGCTACCGTATAGCACAGTCGGTACAAAGACAGAATTATGTATTGTCATTTTAGTTTTTTTGAATATATTTTTACTTCTGAAAATGGACCCTGCTCTACCGATAACCTTCTGACCCTCTTTTGTGCGCCTATCTAACTCCCCATGTATCTTCCCGTCACTAGTGAACAGGCTACCTAGATATATGTACTTATCAACTTGTTCTAATCTCTCGTCATTTAGGACAATCTTTCACATTGTTTTCTCACTTTTTCCTTCAAACACTATGATTTTCATTTTACTTACGTTAATTTTGAGGCAAAAGTTCTTCATGCCTGTATTTAGTTTGCACAACATTCTTTGTAAGTCTTCGATTGATTCTGCTATAACAACATTGTCATCTGCAAAAGCTTACCTACGTACCCTCACTATCTCGAGATCCACACCTTCTTCGTCGGAGAGGGCCATTCTTAGACACTTGTCCACAAATATGATAAATAGCCGTGAAGATATAACTCATCCTTGTTTAACGCCGTGCATAGTATCGAACCAGTCACTCAGTTTCCCATTAACCCTTACACTCGCTTTGTTACTTGCATATATTGTTTTTATTGCTTGTAGGAGCCATCTATTGACTCCGTACTCTTTGAGGACTTCGCGAAGTTTACTTCTATTCATCTTGTCAAATGCTTTTTCTAGGTCATAAACGCACAAAAAACTTTCTTTCCTACTTTCAAACTTTTTTCTGTGATCTGTCTTAAGCTACATATTTGATACCTACATGATCTTCCTGGCATAAATCCACTTTGGACTTCCCATATCTTTACTTTCCTTAACTAGTCGTTTACCTTTCCTCTTTTTGTGCCTGTGATCATTTTGATGTCTATTTCTCTCCTTATCGCTATGACCTGTGATGTTCAATGTTCTCTTGTACGATTTTTCTGTAAATTTTCGGTTTCTGTCAATTTTCAATCTTGATTCGCGTTTGTTTTGTTTGTTTGGTTCTCTTTCTTCTCCATCCCCGGCCTAAGTTTATTTTGGAGATTAGAATGTAATGG
The DNA here is from genome assembly GCA_932195095.1 of Andricus curvator. Lineage (NCBI taxonomy): Eukaryota > Metazoa > Arthropoda > Insecta > Hymenoptera > Cynipidae > Andricus > Andricus curvator. The sequence goes on along the minus strand of CAKNYM010050472.1, from coordinate 143,095 downwards.
TCAGTATTGCATTCAGAGCCCCTCATGACTGTTGCATCTTTTACTACATAGTTCTCTTAGTCTTTCATCCTCAATAGTGAATTCAATTATACTGCGGTTATTTCCTCAACACCAGGTGAACATGTGTAACATTTTATTTCGAAACCAAGTATTTGTAATAATTGTAGCTGAAATTAATGTCATAAGTTCGTTTCCATGTGGTATGGAACTCCACCAAGTTTCAACTTCAAAATCCCATATTTGTGGGACATATCGAGGGGGAAAGCAAAATCAAAAAGGTGATTTTTCTCGAAAACGGCTCAACTGATTTTAGTGAACAAAATATATGGTTTGAAGACCACTCTGGAGAATTTAAAAAAAATTGATAAATTTCTCGAACAAAAAATAGGCATTAGAAAAATGTTTTAAAATTCTTAAAATGGTTTTCCCCATGTTGTTTTAGAGATATCACTTTTATTTTTTCAAGAAAACATCCTTGCATTATGTAGTACAACTCAGATTTTTTATGATTTTTTTTGTGCGGTTGAACATGGTTCAAAAAATAAAAATCATGAGCGCGACATTGCCCCATGCAGTCATTTCGATCCACTTGATCAATAGAACCGTTTACACTGATCTTCGGTTTTTGTGACAGCCTCGAGTCTGGTAGTCACAAAATCAAATGTTCTACAAAAGGATTTTCAAGGCACCTTAGGGGCCGTTCATATATTACGTAAGCCGTTTTTCTTTTGTTTATATCGTTGTGTCCTTCTCAACTTCACATCAATTTTGTTCTCGTCTTTATTTAAACAAAAGAAAAACGGCTTACGTAATATATGAACGGCCCCTTAGCACAAAGTTGCATAATGTTTCAAGAATTTTGAAAACATCGATGCAAATGTATCGACACAGGGCATAATACACAATTATTAATTTGCCATAATTACGTATGCGTAATTAGAAAACGACGAAGTGCGTTATATTTTAGGACATAGAAATGCCCGGGGGGTCGCGACTTAAACAACGCTAGTTACGACTCTTTATCGTTCGGTGAGCATAGATATAGTAGATCAGGGACGCCAGGGGTAAGAATGACGGTAGCAGTCGAGCTTGAAGCCGTCACAAACTCTGATGTCCCAAAATCCAAATAACCGTGTACTTCTTTTCTAAATTAATTCTGAATTTTATTTATAGCTAACTAAACCTTATGATACAACGTTCAATTTTTTCACGCTGTGTAATGGAGGGAAACAAAAACGATTACAGCGACCATAACTTGTTTGTGGCGTATGCATAAAAACAGAAGACGATTGCTGCGATCGTCTTCTGTTTTTATGCATACGCCACAAACAAATGACGATTGCTGCGATTGTCTTCTGTTTTTATACATACGCCACAAACAAATGGTGGTTGCTGTTATCGTTTTTGTTTGCCTCCATTACACAGCGTAAAAAAATTGAAAGTTATATCATGAGGTTTAGATAGCTTTAAATAAGATTCAGAATTAATTCAGAAAATAAATACACGATTCTTTGGATTTTCGGACATCAGAGTTTGCGACTTCTTCAAGCTCAACTGCTACCGTCATTCTTACCCCGGGCGTCCCGGATCTACTATATCTATGCTTAGTCGCGACCCCTCGGGCATTTCTATGTCCTAAATTAGAACGCAATTCGTCGCTTTTTAATTACGCATACTTAATTATGGCGAATCAATAATTATGTATTCTGCGCTGTATCGATACATTTGCATCGATGTTTTCATTATTTTTGAAACATTATGCAAGTTTGTGCTAAGGTGCCTTAAAAATCCTTCTGTAGAACATTTGATTTTGTGACAACCAGACCCGAGGTTGTCACAAAAACCGAAGATCAGCGTAAACGGTTCTATTGATCAAGTGGCTCGAAATGACTGCATGGGGCAATATCGCGCTCGTGATACTTATTTTTTTGAACCATGTTCCACCGCACAAAAAAAATCATAAAAGATCTGAGTTGTAGTACACAATGCAAGGATGTTTTCTTGAAAAAATAAAAGCGGTATCTCTAAAACAACGTAGGAAAACATTTTTTTTTTAATTTTAAAACATTTTTCTAATGCTTATTTTTTGTTCAAAAATTTCACTGGGATTCCGTCTTTGTCTTCAGAGCTTCTTCTTAATTTCTTAATGTTAATTATAGAAAAAATAATTAAATAGTGTGTTACCGGAAAAATAATTGAAAAACAATCGTGCAAAAGTAGACCGGATTACTTGGCAGTTGATATTTTATTTTCCGTAATGGAGAAATTCGACCGCTCCCTGAGACGTAATATGTTAAACTGGTGCTGGAAATTAGTTTGTGTACTTTTTCAAGTGACCACATGGGGTCGTTGGAAAATACAAAAAGAGGAATCGAAATTCTTTGAAATCCCTTCAACTACTCCAATAATTTGGAAATTCGTTAAAATCATTTCAAATAACCCAAAGACTTGAAAATTCTCTCAAAGTTTGAAAATATCTTCATATATTGGAAGAATTTTGATCATAAAATGCCGTGAAAATTTCATAAAATCCTATATTTCTTGAAATCTGAGATTGTTGATTCCGTATAATCCGTCAAAATGCCGCGAGATTCTTCAAAAATACCCTGAAATTCTCTTAAATCACCGAAGTGAACCAGAAATTCCTTATGCCACTGAAATAATTTGAAAATTCCTTAAAATCATTCTAAATAGCTCAGAGTCATGAAAATTCTCTCAAGTTTTCACAGAAAAAACTGGGGTTTCCATTAGAACCCATTTTTGGTTCCAAAGGAGCTGCAACAAAAATGAACCCCAGTTGCTGAAAAGGAACCCAAAACGATAAATGAGCTCTAAATGATACCTCAGTTGGGGTTCTAAAGGATCCCAATTGTAACTGAGCCTATTTCTAAAGAACCTATTTTTCGCTTTGCCCACTTCGACATTTTGTTTCCTTTAACGGCCAGTAGGACACATACATCTCACCTGCTTTAAAAAATTGTAACTCCCATAAAAATAAACGCATCGTCTTTGTTAAGGTCTCATTTTGAAGATGAAGGATGCATCCAATCACAAAAAATTTCGAAAACACGAGGGTTGCACCCCTTCAGTTTTACACCCCGAAAAAAAGTGCGAAAATTGCGACAAAATTAGAAATAAGCATACATTCCAGGAACATTTTTTTTCTGGGTCGCAATTTCATATGTATGCTTTGAAATCACATCAAAAATTTGTAGCAAAAAGGTGCGGACCAAAAACCACCCCTAACAGTAAATAAAAATCGAAAATCACCCCTAGCAGTGACGATACGTCCAAGAATGCACTTTCATTGTAGTTCAGTTCATATATATTTTTGGAAACATACAAAAAATATGAATCATCAATATCCGAATCAAAAACTACCCTTAACAGTTATAGAACATAAAAAAACCACCCATAGTTGTGGTGATGCACCTGAAAATGTACTTTTATTGATGTTCAGTATATATATATTTTCCTGGAAACACATGAAAACATTGTGGCAAACATATGCAAATTGAAAACTACCCCTAACAGTGGTAAAACATCAAAACCCACCCCTAGCAATGATGATAAGGCCAAAAATGCACTCTCATTGATGTTCAGTTCATGGACATTTTCGAAACAAAAAAATTTGAACGTTAGTTCCCTTGCCTCTCACGAATCGGGGTGCTTTTTTCACGTGAGTCTCCTTGCCTCTCATGAATCGGGGTGCTTTTTTCACGTGAGTCCCCTTGCCTCTCACAAATCGGGGTGCATTTTTCACGTGAGTCCCCTTGCCTCCCACAAATCGGGGTGCTGTTTTATTGTGACGTTAGATTCTAATTTTTCATGGAATTTCCGGAAACACGGATCGAAGCAGAGAGGAACGTTGCAACCTTCGCATAGAAACTTCGTGCGCATTTTTGCTTTTTTGGAGCTGCATAATCGACACCTTCTTCTGGTATTTGTTGTTATAGGCATATGCTTTCCAACATTAGAAGTTCTCACATCATCTGGAACGAAATTTGGCTTCTTTGACAAGAAGTCCACTGGTCTTCCACTTCGCTTTCGGAAAGAACAGTTTCCAATAAGCTGCTTAGCTAAATGAATGCGGAAATCCAGTTGTTTCTTGCAAGAATCTTTCCCATGATCGACCTTATACATAATGAGTGAATTGACAATGGCTAGATCAATCGAAAAGTAAAAGATTCTATGCCACCATTTTCGAGAACGCCTACCGATAGCATATCTTTCCTTCAATTGATCAAATTTGTCAACTGCTCCCATTATTTCATTATAAGATGCAACAGCTAGAGGACACGAGATTTTCAGCCTCTCTCCCTTATTGTTCTTTCTCGTAACTTCCAGTTTTACTGCTGGATCATGCGCTGATGACAAGAGTGTCACAGGTTTGGAATCCATCCATTTGATGGCTGTAACAACACCGCGAGTAAGGAAATCATAATCACCCCTTTGCATTTTCTTATTCTCCTTCATCAAGGATGGAAGTCCTTTTCGATTTGACCTTACAGTACCAACAGAAAAGATTCCTTTACCATGTAGGTTAGACATAAGTGACACAGTTGTAAAAAAATTATCGAATGCAACTAAGGCACCAGTTTGTTGCAGATCTTGTGTCATATTCAACACTACACGCTCTCCTAATGTATCGTTTGAAGACGTGCTGGAATTGGACTACCCTGTATACACTTCGAATTTGGAGACCAAACCTGTGATAGAATCTGCACAACACCAAACTTTGTACCCTCTTTTTATAGGTTTCATCGGATTGTACTGCTTCAAAGAAGAACGTCCTTTGAATGGAATCATTGATTCATCGACTGCAGCAAGATTCGAAGGCTTATAAACCTCTCGGATTGCTCCATCCAGATCCTCAATAACGGGCCTCACTTTATGCAATTTATCGTAATTCGGATCCTCTCTAGGGAGATTACTGGCATTATCATTCAGATGTATCATTGCAGTGATCTGTTTGAAACGGTTCCGTGTCATGATATTTGCGATGTAATCCAGTCTAAGAGCCGGATCAGAACTCCAATAAAGTTCTAATTGAGGAAGCTGATGAATTGCCATCATAATATGCAATCCGATCCACGCTTTCAGCTCTTTTTTGGTGATATCAGTCCATATGGTGTCCGATATCGAGGATCTTTGTGTTGCAGGTCCTTGACTTTTTTGTATAGCATACATATTAGTTTCTATAACGATTTTATCTAATAATTCTTCTCTGAAAATGGATAAAAAATAATTGATTTCTGATTTGTCGCGCCCTACATCCATCACTACTTCTGGATTTTTATCTACTGCATCGAAAAAAACGAGCTCATCAACCGTCTGTATCCAACCTTCATCATCAACTTCGACTTCTGATAATGGAACTTCCTTATCATCTGAAAGAGATTCATCATCCGATGAACTGTTCGATTAATTACCGTCTGATTCCAGATCACCATCTACTTCAGAATCATCTGGATCAGATGGCAATGCTACGCATTGAGCTGGTGTTTTTCGTTGAAATTTTTTTCGCAAGTTCATTTTAGTTTGCTTTATTCAGAACAAAATATTAGAAAATATATCATGTGAATGTATTTGTGGGAAAGCTGTCTGAATATAAGCGAAGAAATAATGTCTTGCACATACACGTTTGGAGTTATAGCACCAGTAACGTTGTTCGCAGAATGTTGGAACTCACGGCCTCCACCACTTCTTCCAAGTACAAGCTGAACGGTGACGAAGACCAATCAAATGATTTACCGCGTTTTCTTCGGGAGATTTCGTAGTAGTACGGGTCGACTCGGCTCGGCTTTGCAGAATCATTGGAGGATGGAATCCGAGCCACAGCGAAGTCTCCCGATGAAATGTGTATCAACTCTTCAATTGTTTCAGAGGCAGGTTTATGCATTGAGGATGATTTTTCCTCAACTGAAGGGTAGTTCGTGAGACTTCAGATGATCCTTCAGTTCCTTAGAATATATTCACGTATTCCAGGATACCCATATTCTGACTTGGATTAGGATAGCATAGCAGAAAATGAGATTATAATATTTTAAAATATTTTCAAGCGATTGGGGTGGTTTTTCGATTTGGGGGTAGTTTCTGAGGGTGGAGAAATTCTGGAATAATTTTTTTTCTCACACTGGGTACTCATGAGTGCAGATTCACCATGTATCGATATTACCGAACCCTCAGAAAAAACTCGGCCTTTAAAGGGTTAATTAATAATACAATTTTTACTTGAAGGTACACATGTGATCAAACTCTGATGGAAATAACTTCATGAAGACAATGAAGGTACAAAATATTACCGTAATTAAAGTAGATATAATGACTTGATAGATGTAATTTGCAGGTTAGGTAACAAGCTTGTAAACATAAAGGCTTATTCATATGCAAGAAACTTTTCGACATGTCACTTTTTAAAAGTACAAATATATATTATCAGAAGTGCTGTAGGGTCGTTGCAAAAACAAAATTTCCTTTGTTTTACAATTTTAACATAAAATATAAAAATAGATAACCAATTTTACTGTAGAGTGTGACGTAGGGCCATGCCTACTTAATTAATTTATGCGCCACCTAGCGGCCTTAATCGCAAATACTCAATACATGTAGGAACCTGCGTTGCCGATATAATTTAAAATCCAATAATCGGGAAACTCAAATTAAATTACGAAATCGCAATCACTAAGAAAGCAAAAAACCCCAATATTTGAAAATAAGCAGATACTTTAGAACAGGAAACGAAACCTGAAACTTTTAAGAAGGAAAATTACAAAATAGCGGAACGAATGTAGAAAAGCGAGAACACTGAGAATAAACCGAATAAATAAATCATAGATGGAGAAAGAAAACACAAAAAAAGAGAAACTCTGAACGCATAAATCTTTGTGCCTGAAGGACACTTCCGACTTCCAAGAAATTTATCATATAAACCATTAAAGTCCTTGAAGCAAGTATGAAGAACAAAACCTTTGACCGGAAACGGGGAAACAGTAAAAATCTAAATTCTCACGAAACACACTTCCAGATGTGTGAAAGAACCAAAATCAAATCTCCAAAACAATTATCTGTCCTTTCTTTTCTTTTACCTCTTTAAGTAAATATATTTCAAAGAATAAAACCCTCTTCAAATACTTTACAAACACCCCATGACTTCTTCTCAAGAAAAAACCTTAACACAAAAAATTCCATTGTCTACAAAACACATGGAGCCAATAACATAAAGACAAGGCGCCAAACACCCGACCCCTCTACTCATATTTCAAGATTTATGGCTCGGGTATCGTCCCGAGTTCCGTCCCGACTCACTGACATCTCAAGGCCAAACGTCACGCCATAAATGACCTGTCAAGTAGACCCTTTAAATTCACTTGACAGGATGTGGCCCAAATAAGATTTTTTATGTCTTTCAAGGAAAACTCTTCTTTCCTAGAATACCCCCCTCCCATGAATAACTTATTAGAACCGGTTTTTCTTGCGTAATATGGGAGTGGACAAGCTTTCTTTCCTAAATAGTGATTGGTTAAATCTTTGTAGTGAAATCGGCGCTAGAAACTATGATAGGCTAATCAATATTCTCCTAGACGCGCAAACATAAAAATCGTGAATATTAGCAAAATACTTTATAATTAAATCGACTAATTAAATCGAAACAACAAGGGAAATAAAAACAGTGTTCTTACGAGTGAAATTAACAAGTGCTTTATTTGTGTCGACCTTTCCCTATCTACATTTATTTCCAGGAGAACACCTTATGTTCTACGACAGCAACGAACCACGATTTTAAAACATCGTCCAAGAGGAACCAACAATATTTAAATTTGCCGCGATCAAGGCAACCTAGATCTCCCTCTTATCGACTATCAAAAAATCAAATATGAATTGTCGACATCCGAGATGGACGTCACAAGAGAAACGAATTTTTTTAAAGTCTTAATGCGCATGCGTCGCACCAGCAGCCTCACTGCATGTTGATCGCGCGCTTATTTGAAATGATAAAATATGCAAATCAATTTTTTACAACATAATTATTATAATTATTGTTTAATAATTTTGAAGTACACAAAATATTATGAATGATTCAGAATTGACATTTGTGAAAAAAAGTCTTCCTTCTTTTGAATTTAAAATCAATAATTCATTTGTAAAGAGTAAAATCAAAGAAATAATTTACCTTTTACTCTAAAAGTCTATTTTTTGATCTGAAAATTAATTTCTTTGATTCTAAACTGATGATTTATCATAAAAAATTAATTTAGACATTTGATAATTTCAAAAAAAAACATATACAGCGAAAAACACGATAATTGACAGAAATGGACTTGTAGATTGAACTATTTAAAAACTGTTACAGATTAAACTATTTTTAAATTTAAACATTAAAAATTGTGATATTTAAAGGTACAATAGTAAAAATTGTATTAAATACATGCAGGAATCATCACAACAACTGGTTTTCCTTCCCCAAGCACATACATTTTCAGGGTGGAGATTCGGCGGACAATTTCAAATTCCCGGTTATTTCCCGGGTTTTCCCGGTCAAGTTTTTCAATTTTCCCGGTCAACGAAAAGTAACATATTCATATTTGCCGTAAATCGCAAACATTTATTTTAATTCATGACGTTCACTCTGAACATCCTTTAACACAACAGAACAAAACATTGCAAAATAAATGAATTTTCAAAAAGTACTTGAATTTTCCACTAAAAATATCAATTTTTCACAAAAAAATGAAATAGTTAAACTTTTCAACCAAAGTGATGAATTTTGAAATAAAATTATGAATCTTGAACTGAATAGTTAAATTTTAAACAAAATAAAAAATAAATTTTCAGCTAAAATTATGAATATTTAACTGGAACACTTGAATTTTCGACCAAAAAGATGAATTTTTAAACCAGAAGATTAATTTTCAAATAAAAAGAATTATTTTGTACAGAAAATACAATTTTTCAACAAAATGCATGAATTTTTAAAAATAGTCGAATTTTTGATTAAAGGAGACAAATTTTCAACCAAATAGTTGAATTTTGAACTAAAACAAGAATCATTTTCAACCAAAAATGGAATAGTAACGTTTTTAGTGAAAAAAAATTAATTTTAAACCAAACATAAGAGTTTTCAATTAAAACAATGAATATTCAACTGAAATAGTTGAATTTTCAGACAAAAATAGTATATTGTGTATCAAGGGCGTAAAGAAGGCTATTTTGACGAGTGTGAACTTGCCGCCCGAGTGAAGCGAGGTTCTGCAGTCGCACGAGGCAAAATAGCTGTACGCCCTTGATACACACCATACTTTTTGTCCTACCCTTCTTGAAAACAAGCATGTTAAGCAGATAGAGGATATTTGGTGTACTTGACAATTTTAGATTATAAGTGAAAGAAAGAAATAGCGTACCTTGCAGAAGGAAGACTGTGGGGTCCAGCGATACAATTTTTTTAAAGATAAAGATAATTATGTGTAGTGGGCGTAAAGTTTTATGCAGCGGACGTAAAGTGTTATGTAGCGGGCGTAAAGTTTCATGTTGGCCCGGCGGCGGAGTGCGCATGTGCGAACGTCACTGGGCTGGAAGCGGCCACATTACGCCTGCCTCACGTGCATGCAATGGCGCGTTTTCAAGGGGGGGTCGGACAAAAAATTAATTTTTACTAAAAAAGATAATTGTCAACCAAAACTTAAATAATTATATTTCAAGTTAAAGAAATTAATGTTTAACCAAGCAAACGAAGTGATGAATTTTCAAATAAAATTCTAAATATTTAACTGAAATAGTTGAATTTTAAACCAGACAGATGAATTTTTTTACTGCAGTGATGAATCTTTAACTAGAATAATTGAATTTTGGACCAATAAGATGAATTCCTACCAAAAGACGAATTTCCAACTAAAAAAGATAATTTTTCTACCAAAAATTGAATAAATAAATTCATAGGCAAAAAAAGAAAGTTAAAAAAAAGAGATGAATTTTCAACTAAAATTATGGAATATTCAACTGGAATAATAGTTACATTTTCATTTAAAAAAAAAATAATTACCTAAAATATTTTAAGTAATTTATTTAATAAATTACATTTTTTTATACAAAATTATAGACAATGAAATGAATAATTGGAGGAAAAAACTTCACTTCATTGGCGAATTTGTTGATGACAGCTCTCTCAGCTCGCGGAAATTTTTACAAAACATTTATTTAATTTTTTTTCATGAACATATTGCTTAAAATGTGTTGCCCTGAAAAAAAGTAAATAAACGTTTTGGAATAATTCCCGCGAGACGAAAGTGCTGCCATCAAATTGCCACTTCATAACCTCAAAATCAGAGTGCACCGATTGGTCCTATTGGGAACGATTGAAACTTTGCAACACTGAATCTTTCCCAATCGTGCACACACGATTAGGAAACACGATTAGAAACAATTCAAATTTCTTTCTATCATTCTGAATTGTTTTCAATTAATTATTTCTAGAAGGGTAAACAGTTTGATTTTTCCGAAAATTGTACGCATAATAAATAATAATATCGTTTGTGTTTGCTTTACCGACATATTCTGTAAATCGCGAAATTACCAACCCGACTTTGCAAGCGGTTGGTTTGCGAATGCGCCTTTATGTTGTTCTTTTCAAGTGCGCTCTAAACGAACCCTTTTGGGTCTCTGCAGGTATCTACTGGAGCTCAAGTTCGAAAGGATACCAAATTTTATTTGAGCCGCAACATTAGTGAACCCCCAGTTTTTTCTGTGTTGATAAAAAATTACTAATTCCATTAGTCAAACTATTTCCTAATCACTGTAGTGAAAAACAACTAATTGCTTAGTAAGAATGTATCAAATTATTTAGGACTATATACAGGGTGTTTTTTTTAACCTGAGACAACGAAATATCTCAAAAAATACGCATCCTACGGAAAAAATGTCTGGAATAAAAACTTTTTGTTTTCGAGGGGGAAAAAAGATTTGCTAAAATTTACTACACCCCCACCCCCACAGGAGGCAGGGGTGGGGGTAACTTTCTAATTTCAAATGGCAACCCCAATTTTGTATCGCAGACTCAGATCACTCATGACCCTCATGTTAGTACTCGACAACTAAGCCGCGATTCCGGAATATCTCTATCCAGTGTTTGGAAGGTATTAAAACGTAATAATTATCATCCGCATCATATTTCACTGCATCAAGAACTTCATGGCAATGATTTTCAGAACCGACCCAGTGTTCACAGATTGTGGAAGCTGGCGGCCCCCACCATGACTCCCGTGTGGGGGCAACACACGTAAACGCCGCGTGTCGGTGTGT
>CAKNYM010050472.1:72330-116800 GCA_932195095.1 Andricus curvator | reverse complement strand
GATCAACCCCATAGAACCACGCAGATATGACTTCGTCAAAAAATAATGTTTTTGAGAATTTTAAAGTATCAATAGAGTCTCTTATTTTTGGGCTCGTCGAAGATACCCACTCCGATTTTTGGGCTTCAAGGCTTAACGGTACAAATCAACCCCTTGTTACCCCGCAGATATAACTTTGTCAACAAATAATATCTTTCAGAAGTTTACAGTGTTGATAGAGACTTTGATTTTTGGGCTCCTTGAAAACACCCACTCCGATTTTTGGGCTCCAATCCTTAAAATTAAAAATCCACCGCTTGGTACCACGCAGATATGACTTTGTCAAAAAATAATCTTTTCCAGAATTTTAAAGTGTGGATAGAGTCTCTGATTTTTGGTCTCCTTAAAAATACACACGCCCAAAAATCAAAGGCTCTAGCCACATTGTAAAATTCTCAAAAAGATTATTTTTTGATAAAGTCATTTCTGCGTCGTGCGAAGGAGATAATTTTTAATGTTAAGAGTTGGGTCCCAAAAATCGGAGTATGTATTTTCGAGGAGCCCAAAAATTAGAGACTCTATCTACATAGTAAAACTTTCACAAAGATTATTTTTTGATAATGTCATATCTACATGGTACAAAGCGTTGTTTTTTAACGTTAAGGGTTGTAGCCCAAAAATCGGTGTGGGTATCTTCGAGGAGCCCAAAAATTAGAGATTCTATCCACATTTTAAAATTCTCAGAAAGATTATTTTTTGAAAATGTCATATATGCGTGGTACAAAGGGGTTGATTTTTTCCGTTAAGTATTGGATTCCAAAAAACAGAGTGGGTATCTTCAAGGAGCCCAAAAATCAGAGACTCTAGCCACATTGTAAAATTCTCAGAAGTTATTTTTTGACAAAGTCATATCTGCGTGGTACCAAGGGGTTGATTCTTAACTTTAAGGGTTGTAACCCAAAAATCAGAGACTCTACCCACATTGTAAAATTCTGAAAATGATTATTGTTTGACAGTGTCATATCTGCGTGGTAAAAAGGGGTTGCTTTTTAATTTAAGGGTTGGAGTCCTAAAATCGGAGTGTATATCTTCGAGGAGCCCAAAAATCAGAGACTCTGGCCACATTGCAAAATTCTAAAAATCATTATTTTTTGGCAATGTCATATCTGCGTTGTACGAAGGGGTTGATTTTTACCGTTAAGGGTTGGAGCCCAAAAATCGGAGTGGGTATCTTGAAGGAGCCCAAAAATCAGAGACTCTAGCCACATTACAAAATTCTCAGAGATTATTTTTCGACAAAGTCATATCTGCTTGGTACCAAGGGGTTGATTCTTAACTTCAAGGGTTGGAACCCAAAAATCGGAGTGGGTATTTTCGAGGAGCCCAGAAATCAAAGTCTCTATCCACACTGTAAAATTCTGAAAAAGATTAATTTTTGACAAAGTCGTATCTGCGTGGTACCAAGGGGTTGATTCTTAACTTTAAGGGTTGGAACCCAAAAATCAGAGACTTTAGCCACATTGTAAAATTATCAAAAATATTATTTTTTGAAAATCTCATATCTGCGTGGTAAAAAAGGGTTGACTTTTACCGATAAGGGGTGGAGTACAAAAATCGGAGTGGATAACTTCCAGGATCCCAAAAATCAGACTCTAGCCACATTTAAAAATTCTCAGAAAGATTATTTTTTGACAATGTCATATCTGCGTGGTACCAAGCGGTTGATTTTTACCGTTAAGGGGTGGATTCCAAAAATCGGCGTGGGCATCTTCGAAGAGCCCAAAAATGAGAGACTCTAGCCACGTTGTAAAATTCTCAAAAAGATTATTTTTTGACAATGGCATATCTACGTGGTACCAAGGGGTTGATTTTTAACGTAGAGGGTTGGAGTCCAAAAATCGGCATGGGTATTTTCAAGGAGCCCAAAAATCAAAGTCTCTATCCACACTGTAAAATTCTCAAAAAGATTATTTTTTGACAAAGTCATATCTGCGTGTGTGAAAGGGGTTGATTTGTGACGTTAATGCTTGGAGCCCAAAAATATGAGTGGGTACTTTCGAGGAGCCCAAAGAAAGCTTGGTTATTTTATTTTGAAATCCTGGTCAGTTTTTATTAAACAATTTTTTTAACAATTTAATTATTTATTAACCACTTTTTTCCATATCATTGTCAGAATTTCTGAGCAAGAATATAAATTTTTGCCTCATGAACTTTTTTTGTAGTAGATATAGACCGTTTGCAAGTTACAGTGATTTCATAATTGTCCCTAAAACTGTTGCATAACTTATAACTACCATTTATAACATTGTTTATTCTTTATAAACTCTCTTGCTTCATCACTTATAACAGCTTTTATAAATAAAAACCATTAATAAAAGGAATTGCTAAATTTTTTTGTATTATTCTTTGACACAAGATGAAACTCAAGAGCATCCTTATTAAAGGCAAATCAATTTTGCAGGAAAGTCAGACCATGTTCACTATATGTTTTTGGGCTCGCTGAATCCGAATCCAAAGTCCAAAAAACCCCAGCATGTCCGGGTTTCGACATAACCTTCAAAATACCTCGTAATCTAAGCTATTTAACGCTTCAACGTTTTGACTTTAACCCTATATTAAACGAGGTTTCCTGGATGCAGACACACGTAAGTCTGATGAATAAATTTCACGAGTTTGTTTGAAAATCAGAACCCAGACGTGCTAGAGTTTTTTAGACTACGGATTCGGATTCAGCGACCATAGAAACATATAGTGAACATGGTCTGACCCCCGGACTCGAAAAAAAAAGTTTTATGAGGTTTTTTAAAGTTATGTCAAAACCCGGACTTGCTGGGATTTTTCTGACCTCGGATTTGGATTCAGCGACCCCAAAAACATATAATAAACATGGTCTGACCCCGAACTCAAAAAAAAAATTTTATGAGATTTTTTTAAGTAATGTCAGAACCCTGACGTACTGGGTTTTTTTGGACCTCGGATTCAGCTTCAGCGACCCCGAAAACATGTAGTAAACATTGTCTGACCTCCAGACCCGGAAAAAGATTTTTTTTTGTGTGGCTGTGTTATTATTTTAAGATAGTAAAAAGTTCGTATTTCTCTTAAATTTGTTCAAACAATGAGAAGAACAAAATTGGAGACAGGACTTTTTAATTATTATGTACAGTTCTAAGTAAATTTATTTATGGATGAATGAAGGATTATTGCAAAGGTCAAAATTTTGTACGTTAATGAGCCTGAAAGGAATATGCCAAAAAAATGTAATAGCTTACAGAGCCGAGAATCTGTTAAAAGTTAAGGAAATTTGACAGCTTTCAACGACAGTGAACTTTGAAACATAGTTTTTTATTTACAAAATAATAGGAAAAATCTTTAGAAAACTTGAAACGAAAGTAATTTATTATAATTATAATAACCTAAAGATACTTTGGATATGAAATTAATTAAAAAACGTTTCCTAAAACTATGTTAGTTAATTCTTCACAAAATAAATCTCTTTCGAATCCGCTTGTATTAACTAAAAAGACAGATAAACGTATAATTTTCGTATTAAAACTTATGTTTACACTACAAATATGATTATCATCTCTAATATTTTCTGTCTATTTTGGGTTTCAAATAATACAAATATATATTTCAGATGGTTTTTCAAAGTTCCATAAAAAATTAATCGTTCAAACACAGAAAAAACTAAGAATAAAATTTGTTGCAGGAAATTTTTTAGCGCGATAAAGTTTTGTTCAGCCAACTTCGCGTCATTCAAAATACATGTGTTTGTCATGGAAAAACAAAAGAAAGTTTAACCGATATTTGTGTACAGTTTATCCTCTGAAGTGAATTTTTGTTGGAAAGAATCTTTCGTCGGAAATCGATGTGAAGTTTATCTTCTGTTTTTTCTGTGAATTTCGAAACTATTTGCCAACTACCCATACTCTAATTAAAATCAATATTGAACAATGAGCGATGGAGATTATTATCTTTAATTTTTTGATCTGGGAACCCTATAGGAAAAATTTGAAGAAGGAAGAACCTTGCTAATAATGTTTTTCCTTATTTGAGTTCAGCAAAACATTACAGCAATGCGGAACATGACAAATTAAATGTTTCATGAAAGAATGCGATTGTGTAAGATTGTCATCTTTATCGAAACACTGAAAAGGTATTATTGTGAAATGTGTACATATACTATATCAGCACCACCAACATGACATATTTACAAGGTATATTGCTTCAAAATAAAAAAATTAGAATTAGGGTGACCGCTACAATGGTTGCCCCCCCCCCCCTTACCAATAATTGGTCACTTCATTCAAAATAAGATGTTCGATATTTGTTATTTGAAAATTAAGAAACGCTATTGCCCATGATTACTATAAATTGCAAGTCATTTCCACAAAATGTATAAGTTTTCATAAACTTCACGAATGCTCAAGATTTTGCTCAAATTCCATAAATTTCTATATATAAATGAAATTTGTGAAAATTTATGAAAATTTATCAAATTCGTGGAAATTTATTGTAACTTACTGAAATTTGAATCTATGGTAATTTACTCGTACCTTTTGATAACAGTGCTACTGGAGGTATGTGCAGTAGCGTAACACGCAATACCTTAATATAATGGAAAGCAAGTTTCAGATACAGAGATGGAAGGAAAAAGATTGTCAAGGTAAATTTCTGGAACGTATGTTGGCATACACGTGTTGGCGTGTTGGCGTATGTTGGCATATGTTGGGAAAAATTTCATTTCAAGGTGTGATAATTGTTGAAAAATCTTTATTACATAGCATAATCTGAATTTTTTGCCAAAATAGGTTGAGTAATTTCACAATTAACCTTCATGTGTACCGATAAACTTAATTTCTTGCTAACATATGTTACGAACATTTTACTTCGCATTTAGTCATTTCCCTCTGCGTATCTGAAAATGTGGCCTAATTCAGTTTCAAAATAGTAGAATTAAAAGTTTCGCCACACCTCGAACCAAAAATGTTTCGAAATACGTACAATGATAATAAACATATGTTTCAACAGTTTCAAAGTGAAATGAGAATTTTTGAATATAGTCGATATATGGATGTAAGATATTTTCATGTATGATTGAGTTAGTTTATATTATATTATACTTACGAACAGAATTGAGACATATTACAAACATGAAGAGCAGCAGGATAAGAGTCAAAATTTCCATATTTGTAGAAAACGAAACTAACTGGAGAGATGTTTCTTGCACTTAGCCTGACAAGGTCTTTAACTGGCTGTACTTGTATATATACTAGCCTCCACGTCATATTGAGAAATATTATCACTAGATTTAGGTGATGAAATGGCGTTTTTTTCTTACAGAAAAACACTGTTTACTGTCATCGCAAATATTAAACGTTTAGGAAGTAGACTCGCTCTACACGTATCAATTCGAAAAAGCGACACTTCGCCAACGAATTTAAACAAATGCAAAAACTTTTCTCAATATTCTGAAAAATTGGTACTTCGGGGTTATTGTGGAAACATATTGATTATTTCAAATTTAGTATGAAAATTAAAGAATTCAAAATTATAGATCTAGTATGACGATATAATGATAAAGGATTTTGTGAAATTTTTCTTAATCAAGGGGCTGATAGCACCCGCCAGGCTAAACCTGGTTAACGCCGTTATTCTGTCTGGTAGCTCAAATCTAGAAATTGCAGCCAACAACACGATTTTGCTCTTTTTTTTCAAAAATGACTGAATGATTCAGGTTTTTGAAAATTTCTATGTGCACTGTAAAAAAGAATTTAAATATGACCGTAAACATGGGACATGAAAGGGAGGAAAAGTATTCGAATGTTGCTTTCAAATTTTTATATTCTCATCCTGATGAGAAGGTATTGGTTTTATGCAAAAAAAATTTAAATATAGTTTTCTTTGAATAAAATAAACACTGTTTGACCAGGAACGGAATTTTCGATTTTTTGGTAGCATTTTCAGTAAGTTAAACCAAAACTGTTTCTTAAGCAATGAAGCGTTTTTCTTTGGACTTCCAAAAAGTGTGTGGGTATTGTAATGTGTTCCTTAAAGCTGATAGAGCCGTAAGTAAATTTCTTCTTTTTATCTAAGCCGAGCACGATGTGCGAAAACCGAAAAAAGCCGAGTGCGAAGATAAGATGAAAAATATAGGATAAAAAATAAAGGATAAAAAATACCAGATAAAGAAGAGAAGCGCGAGATACAACAACCGCGTGCCCTACACTGAAAAAAAAATTTACTTGATTCAAGGAAATGCGTTTCTTTGGTTTTTTTTCTTTCGACCAAGGAATTGTTTACTTCAGTTAAGTTGACATTGTTTAGATGCAAAAGATTCACGCATTAATTCAAGGAAATTATTTCTTTGGTGAAATTTCTTTAATATAAGTGAATATTTCTTCGCATTAAATGCAAAAAATATTAAGTCAAAGAAATGATTTCCTAGAAGGTAGGAACCTAGGTTCATTGCATATGTTTTAGGTGCCTCCTTCTTTAGTCCAATGAAATCGATTCCTTCAAAGGGACAAATATATTTTAGAATCAAATATTTCATACATCATTGGAGCAACTAGTTTTTTTTTTTGAGTAAAAAAAAAAATTCACTTAAGATAAATGAATTTTCATTCAATTGAAGAAATATTTATTCCATGCTACTGTCAAAATCATAATAATAAAACAATTATCTAAATTTAAAAAATATTCTTTCACGATAAATCGATATTCGTTCAATTGAAAAAAAATTATTTAACACTATAAGTTGATATAATTGTTGGAACGAAATAATTACTTAAATTGAAGAAATACTTATTCAAGATAAATGAATATTCATTCAGTTAAACAAATATTTATTGCATTCTAACAATTATCATAGTCAACACAATAAGAAAATTGTTTGGATGTAAAAAATATTTTTTCAATACAAATGTATATTCATCAAATTGAAAGAAAAATTTATTGCAAGCTAAAAGTTGATATAATAATTGCAACGAAATAACTACTTGAATTGAAGAAATATTAATTGAAGATAAATGAATATTCATTCAATTAGATAAATATTTATTGCATTCTAACAAGTATTGTAATCAACACAATGCAAGTATTATTTGAATTTAAAAAATATACTTTTAATATAAAGGTTTAGTCACTAAACAGAACAAAATATTTATTTCATGCCAGAAGTCGACATAATCATATCGCAATCAAATAATTACTTGAATTGAAGAAATATTCTTTGGTGATAAAGGAATACTACATCCAATTCAAAAAATATTTACTGCATTCTAACAATTATCATAGTCAACACAACGCAAATATTATTAAAATTTAAAAAATATCCTTTTAATATAAATGTATTTATTTGGTCAGTTATTTGGTTTAAAATGTATATTTTTGTCTTTAATTAATATTTCTTTGATTTAAAGAAATATTTCCCTCTGATCAATAGGTCGTATGTTTGAATTACAGTACGCTTCATTGAAACAAGAAATCAAATCTGTCAATTAAAAAAACGTTTATTTTATCCGATCGACAATACTTTAAATTAAGAAAATATTTCTTAGAATTCAAATTGTATTCGATCATATCAACTGACTGATTTTTAAATCCAAATATCTAATTTCATCCAGTTAAAGACATCGTCCATTCGCTCAAATAATATTTCAGAGGCTGAAGTAATTATTTATTTGCTTCAATAATTTCTTATTTTTCATAAAATTAAACGATTTCTTTGAATTGAAGAAATACATGATTGGACGTATTCAGTAAGACCATTTCTTTGAATCAAAGACATTTTTTTTTATTCAAAAACTGTTGTTTTCAGTGTAGGCGCGCTCAAACCAATTAATACAATTTTCAACCACATATTCAACATAAAACATTAATTCTCAACCCAACAGTTCCATTTGATCCGAAACATATGAAATATCTACTACAACAGATGAATTTTTAATTCAAAAATATAAATTTAAAAAAATTTTTTTGAATTTTTATCCCAAAAAGATTTCGGTTGGCGTTTTAACATCAAAATATGGATTTTGAGCAGAAAGAAAATTTTCTACGAAATGGTGGAATTTTCGATGGAAAAGGGTGGTTTTTTAAACAAAATTGTTGAATTTTCAACCGAACAGTTTTATTCTTATCCAAGAAAGATGAAATTTCTACTAAAATAGATGAATTTTCAAATTAAAAACAATTTTCTTCAAGGAAATAGTTGAATTTTCATCCAAAAAAGATTTCAGTTGACTTTTTAACATAAAAATATGAATTACAATCAAAAATTAAATTTGCTACGGAGATACTTAAATTTTTAATGCAAAAAGACGAATTTTCAACAGAACAGTTGAATTCTCAATCAAAAAAGAATTCAGTTGACTTTTCAACATTTAAATACGTATTTTAATCAACAAGTAAATTTTCTACGAATGTAGTTGAATTTTCAACCCAAAAAGACGATTTTTCATTTTCCCTGACCATTAACATTCAAAGACGAGAATCTTAAACGTGTAACATTTTTAACCGGGGTACGTTACGCTTAGGCGCCGCCGTTTGGACTTCGCCGTTTAGGCGCCAGGACGTTTACACGCTGGACGTTTAGGCGCGGGACGTTGAGGTGCGGGACGCTTAGGCGCGGGAAGTTTAGGCGTGGGACGTTTAGGCGTCATGACGTTTAGGCGCCGGGATGTTTAGGCGCTGGACGTTTTGGGCGCCGGGATGTTTAGGCGTGGGACGTTTAGGCGCGGGAAGTTTAGGCGCGGGAAGTTTAGGCGCGGGAATTTTAGGCGCCGTGACGTTTAGGCGCTAGACAATTAGGCGACGGGATGTTTAGGCGCTGGACGATTAGGCGCCGGGATGTTTAGGCGCTGGACGATTAGGCGCCGGGATGTTCAGGCGCTGGACGTTTAGGCGCCGGGATGTATAGGCGCCGAGCGGTTTAATCACAGTAAACCCTGAGATATCAAAGGTTGGAAATTATTTGGTTGTATGCAACATGTTATGTTATGTATGCTACCTAAAAGTAAAAAAATTACCCGAAAAATATCCAGATTCTTTTTTCAAAATTTTGGAAATATAATGTTCTATGAAAATTAGTTTTTCAACAAAAAAATGATTATTAGTTTTTCTAGGAACTTTGATGCAAATTTTGTATTCATTTGAATCCTTTCGAAAAAAAAATAGATTTAGATTTTTGAAGATTTCGAAATAAAAATTTGAAGGTTTTTAATGATCTTTAAAGGTAGATTTATGAAGACGTCGAACACAAAATTTATAAGGTTTTTAAGCATTTTGAAAGGTTTTAAATGAATAAAAAATTTGTATCAAAATTCCTAGACAAACTAATAATCATTTTTTTTTTTTAAAATTAATTTTCATAGAACATGTAATTATATTTCCAAAATATTTAAAAAAGGATCTGGATAATTTTCAGGTAATTTTTATACTTTTGCACGATTTTCAAAAAATTGTAGGAAAAATTCGAGTTTCAAGATAATAAAATTATTACTAGATTTCTGGGAAACTTTTGAATAATTATTTTAAAACAAATTTTTAAGAGAATATTTAAAAAGATTTCAAAACAAATTTTATTGTACAAATTAATGTTTCTAGCTTAAAATTGCTTGAAATGATATCATTCTGAAAGTTTATAAATTTTTCGAATCACTCTTCAATTCATAGCATTGAAAATGATAGCGTGATTTTCTACTTTCTTAAATATTTTAACTGTACAATGTACAAAAGTTAAAATTTTGCAGTTTAACTGATTTTAATTTAAAAATTTTCAATTGGAAAGTTTTAAAAGCTTTCGTTTTACACGCTAAAGTTATTAAGCGTTTGAATTAACATTTTTTGAAGCTTTAATTTCAAAAGTTTAAGATCAAAAAGTATTACACTTTGAGTGTTTTAATTTGCGGTTCATTTTTTTAATTTCAAATTAAAAAATTTTTATTTTCAAGAGTTCGAATGTTTTAATTTCAATGACCGTGATCAATTCTTTCCAAATTGTTCAATTTTCATTTGCAATCAAAAAGTTATTCTTTTTCGACGTAGGACGACCAATATTGAGAATATTGCAATGACATATATGGTGTCCAATCGGTCGCTATATATTTGAAAAAAAACTTCAAACGTGAGTTTTTTATTTTTTTAATAACGATTATTCATTATTGTCTTTTAATTTCCAACTTTTGATACCTCAGAATTTACTGTGATTAAACCGCTCGGCGCCTAAACATCCCGGCGCCTAATCGATCTGGCGCCTAAATGTCCTGGCGCCTAAACGTCCAGCGCCTAAACGTCCCACGCCTAAACGGCGTCGTTCAAACAGCGGCGCCTAAACGTCACGTACCCCTCCATTGTGACAAATCGTAACATAATATCGCCCCCCCCCCCTCTTGAGCTGTTGCGTAATTTAGGTAAGGTCCCTAATTGCTTTGTAACAATATACGCATTTATTTAGTGTTCTATATATTAATTTTAAAAAGTTATAGAAACGGATAACGTCACAGATAAAAAATTTTGATAAAAAACGCGAGTTCAGAATATTTTCAGCTTTATCGAAATAATAGGAAGGCAATACTGTGAAACATGTAAATAAGATACGTCTCTGCGACCAACCTCGCACATTTGCAAGTCATTGCTTCAAAAGTGAAAAACAAGAATTATTCACACAATCTATTTCACCTTGATCTTCATAACCTAAAGGGAATCATGAAATTCACCTGTACTTTTTTTATCAAAAATAATCTGAGGGTCCAAAAAGCGTACGAAGTAGGCTCGTCCAAAAATGGATTGAAAATATTCTTTTTCTGCTGCAGGGAAAAGATCCTCCGAATATGGTCTAAATCCGAAAAAAACGATTGCATGTTTCTTTCTTTTCGAAATTTCGATTTTAGCAGGTGTGTCCAAGCGCTCGAAATATTCCAAGTCAAATACATGGGAAAAAACACTTTTTTTATGTTTTTGGAATAAACTCTGAAGGTTTGGGAACATTTTACAGTTATAATGTTAAATTAATGTTAGAATTCATAGAGTTGTAGAGGAATTTCCAGCGAAGAATTATATATATCATTCATATGCGTTTGCCTTCCCAGAGAGTACAGCTAAATCCGAGGGGCGTCTCACTCAAAAAATCACGGCTCATTCCGTCAGAAATCAGAGGGCAATCTGTAAGGATTCCGGTAAGGCAATGTATGCCGTAAAAATCAAAGTAGGAAATCGTCAGTGAAGGCACGAATTCGTGAAATCGTTTGAAAACGGAAAATCCGTACGAGTCCGATGGTTTTTGATGAAATCGTCAAGTATTCGTAGCGACCGCGCGACCGGACAAATCTCGGACCTGCGCAGTATGCATGGTTATAAAATTTGATAATTGGCTTGATGAAATTAAATATTTAGAAGGCCTAAATCAAAATAATCTTGCTAAAAATAATATGAAATATATTATTCTTAATCGGTTTGACGAAAAAATTACTCTTGTAGAAGGGTCAAAAACGGAAAATAAGTTTCTTATCATTTGAATTTAAATTTTATATATTTTAAATAATTATTATCAATTTTATTAAATATAAATTTTTTATCAGATGTTCGCCACAGAATAAAAGCTTTGTTCTTTTTTCCCGCCGGTGTTGATGTTCGTTTTAATACCGATAGATACCCATCCCCGTGTAACAGACCGTAACATTTCCTTCAACCCCCCCCCCCCCTCCCCTAACCACAGTTCTGTAACATTTTTTGTATTATGTTTAAAAACATAATAAAGGTTTTCTAAATAAAAAAAGGTTTTTTAAGATGAAGTGTTGTATAGAAATAAATAAACAAACATTTTGATGTAACACTGAAAGCTTTTAACATTTTTTTTTAGTCACAAATATTGAAATTACTTACAACAAAAGACGTATTATCAGTTTGTTTTTAAACTTATATAAATATAAATTTTATATGATTCTTGAAAAAATTAAAAAATATTTTTTAATATTTGAGATGTGTTAAAAAAGAATCTAAAAGATTTAAAAAAAATTATTTTACAGGATTCTAAAAAATATTAGGAAAAATTCGAGCCTTTTTAAAAGATATGCAGGACATTTAGAAGTTTGGAAGAAATAAAAAATCCCTTAAAGTTCATTTTTCAAAATAAAAAATCCTGAAAAATTTTCCCATAAATCTTAAGAAATTCCTTTTTTTATCCTTTCAAATTTTTTAAACCTTCTAATATTTTTGAATTATTTAAATTTTTCGTGATGTTTTTTAGTTCTACAACATTCTAAAAATTGTCTTAAAATCATTCAGATTCTTCTTTGAAAATTTTAGAAATTTTTTAAAATGTCTTGAAATTAAAGATTATTAAATTTTCCAATTAGGAAAAGAAAACAATACAAAATATTTAAATACATTTCTAAAAAAAATGTCACTAAAATTCAGTGCATACTTATTATACAAATTATTTTTTTATATTAAATGAAAGAAAATATTTCTTACAAAAAATTGAGGTAAAACTATGTAAACTCGATTTAAAGAAATCTTAAAATTATTCATAAGCAAACCCTGCAGATTGGAAAGAATCATGTTTAGTGTCTCTATTGAAAAATTTTTTAATGGAAAAAACAGGGAGAAAAAGGGAAAAAGTCAACCGAAAAACCAACCTCTCACTTTTTTCTTTCTCTGTCCTTTTTATACTACAAGGGGACCAACATGTTTCGAGGTCAATTTAAACCTCCTCATCAGGGATTAATTATAGGGAATAACTAAAGGTATAAAACATTAATATAACCTGTAAAGAAAATATTGATTAAAAATTAATTAAGTTTAATATAATCAAAATTAATAATTGAGAAATTGATTGTTTAATAGAAAGGAAAATTTTTCTATTATCTAGTCAAAGAAAATTACTTTAACCAATTAATTACTCTATCCCATACTTCATTATATCTTGAGAGGTCCCTGTTTAAATTGATAGCCTTGTTACCTTCTCTCTTTATAAATAACATCTCCATGAATTCTCTCTTTTTCTGATTTCTTTCATGATAAAGAATTTTAATATCATTCCAATTAAAGTCATGACCACATGTAACCTTATGTTTTGAAAGGACTGAGTGATATCTAGGACTTCTGCGAAAATTATTTTCATGTTCATTTTTCCTAAGTCTAAGAGCTCGTTTTGTCTGTCCTACATAAACTGCATTGCAATCTTTACAATTAATTTTGTAAATAACACATTTTTTGTCTAGCGCTTCATATCTATCTTTTCCTAATTTTACAATCATATTGCTCTCAAAAGGAAATCTATAAATAGTATGTAAACTTAATTTTCCCAACATTGATTTCAAAATCTTCGAGATTTTACCAAAATATGGAAGAACAACAGAATCAAATGTATTGTAATCTTCTCTGTTTTTTTTTATTTTGATCATTGTTTTTGTTTTTTATATATTTTATTCTGTTATGCGCATGTTTTTCAATGAATTCCAAAGAATAATGGTTAAGAAAAAGAATTTGTTTACAATGTTCAATATTTTTTTCATGGAAAACTGGATGTGATAATTTAAGGGTTCTATCAATCAAATTTTTAATGATTCCTATTTTATTTTGAATAGAGTGATTTGAAAGAAAACTAAGTGTTCTACGTGAACAAATCTTTTTCCTATGCCACTCAGTAATAATATGTCTTTTATCAGTTTTAATTAAAGTCAAATCTAGAAAATTTAATGTACCTTCAGTTTCAATTTCAACAGTAAATTGTAATCTAGGGTGTATACTATTAAAATCATTAAGAAGAGTGTTAACATTATTTTTATGTACACTAAGTACTGAATCATCAACATATCTTGCATAAAAATCAATATTAAAATTGATTTTTTGAAAAACTTCATTCTCTAAATCCTCCATGACAATTTCAGCTAAAATAGGAGATAAAACAGATCCTATGGGAGTTCCAAACTTTTGTTTATAAAATTTATTATTAAATTTGAAATATACTGAATGAAAAACATATTTTACAGCATCAAGAAAATGTTTTTCCGGAATTTTGGTATTAATTTTAATCAAATCCCAACGTTTTTGCATGGCAATTTCGACTCTTCCGTAAGGGATATTTGGAAACATAGCTATTACATCAAAAGAGACAAATATATGGTCTAAAGGTATTATCACATTTTCAATTAGTTTTAAAAAAGCATGACTATTTTTAATTGATGTTTTTGAGATTTGTATTGATTTTTTAATAATTTGACTCAATAATTCTTTCAATTTTCTAGTTGGGGAACTAATTGTTGAAATAACTGGTCGTAGAGGGTATTCATCTTTGTGAGCTTCAACAAGTCCATAGGCTAATGAGAGATTAGTACTCGATGTATCAATATCACATCTTTCAATATTTATTACCTAAATATTTATTAGTTCTCATTCTGTCGAAAATTTTAAAAGTCCCTTTTTGAAGCATTATGGTGGGATTATTAGGAATCAATTGAAAACTATCTTCATCATTAAATATATGCAACATTTTTTGAATATAAACATCCCTATGAATCGCTACTGTAATACTTCCTTTGTCTGATTTAGTGATCATTAATTCTGGATGATTTTTTAAGAAAATTTTTGTTTCAATTAAACCCTCATTCAATTCCTTTTCTAACCAAGTTTTTGGATTATCATTATTTGAAAAATCATTCGATAAGCCCATAAATTGTGATCTAAATTCATCAATTTTATTCTCAGGTATTTTTTAAATATTTGATTAAATGTCTTTAATTATTTCAAGTAGTTGAATGTAGTTTTTTCCCCCAAATTTGTTGCTAAAACCATCACTTAATCTCAAAATGTCAATAACTTGTGGAATAATTACATTAGAAACATTCAGAATCCAAGGGTCTGGTTGATCATGAAAAAGAACTGAGTGAATATTTAAATGCAGTTTTTGTACATCTCCTTCTTCATTAACAATGTTTAAAAATTTTCAATCATGTTTTCTATTATCCTTAAGGGCGATTTTATTAAGTTTTGTTTTCCTTTCAAAACATTCCTTGATAATAAAGGAGGGAACTTGTTGATTTAATTTCTCAGTAATTTGTTTTATTTCAACATTAAAAGAATGTATCTGTGAATGGCAATCCTTAATAGTCAAATTTAAGAGCGATTTTTAAAATTTTTCAGTATATATATTTTGGTATACGGCCATACCACGCTGAAAAAACCAGTTCTTCGTCCGATCACTGAAGTTAAGCAGCGTTGGGCGCGGTTAGTACTTGGATGGGCGACCATTCGAGAATACTGCGTGCTGTTGGCACATCGTGGGTATGGTGAGCCCACACTTTTAGTTATTTACTACAAGAAACTATCCACCTAGAAACACTACCAGAATCGGGTAGTGTCACGCCTACCCTGAAAGGGAAATGGCTTAATGGTATACTTACTTACATACTTACTATATCAAATTTTTCTTTATTTCTTTTGTTTTTGAAATCAAAGCTATCATTTTTATTAATGTCAAAAATCTTCGTAGGAGAAACATTTAAAACAATTTAATACCAAAATCTTTCAAAATTATTAAAAAGATTCTAAATTTTTTTCGAATTCTTCAAAATAAGTTTTTCCCATAATCTAGTTTTTCTTATTTCTCTGAAAATGTAAAAAAGTTGAGAAATTATAGTGTGGTAGCCTCGGTGGTAGCAAAATGTTAAGAACAGAATTATTTCCCAATATGTTCAATGTATTTTACTATTAAATATTAATAAAACAATTTGCAGTTAGACATTAATAAATCAATTAAATTTATCAATTAATAACAACAACAAAAAATACAAACTATAAACTTTCAGAATCCACATCAACGTTTCGACTTGTACTATACTGTCAATTTTTGTAAGATATGGTAATATATAATTTTCTACAAGAAACTACAATAAAAATAATTTTTCACTTTTACCAAGAACTTTTGCTATTATAATAAATCACAATGAACTATAGTGCGATTATTGAAAATTGAACAATTATTGATTTGACAGGACGATTCTGAACAGATTTTAACGTTAAAAATGTAAATTTTTCAATTTGAAAGCCTCAGTAGTTAAACAAATGTAAACTATTCTTAATTCTAAAATAATTTCAAATAGAAAAATTTATAATTAAACGCTTTATTCAATTCCAAATCCTATTAAAATATTGTTTCAATCTAAAATATTCACTTTTGACCATTGAATTTGAATTTTTTTAATGAATGAAGACTTTTTTGGAATATTCAGCAATATTTTACTTTCCATACAATTTTGAATTGTCCTATTTAACAAGTTTTTAATATGTAAGTAAAATCATTGCATTTTGATGCATAAATAACAATTGAAACATTATCAATTAAGAAAAAATTTGAGTTAGTTTGAGAGATATTTACAAGTTTTGAGAAGATCCAATCTTAATTTAAAACTTGACAAAATTTCGAGAAATAAAAAACTATATTCATAAAGTAAAACTATTTCTTTGAAGGTATTAAGAAAACAAAATAATTTTTAAGTTTGCTGAGAAGATTTAAAATTATTTTTTATTTTGAAAAATTAATATTAAGAGCAAAATTAAAAAAGATTGTAAACAGAATGCAGATGTTTGAAAATTTCAAACACAAAATTTATAAGCTTTTTAATTATTTTGAAAGGTTTTAAATGAATAAAAAATTCTTATTCTTCTAGTTAATTTTAAAAGAATATTTAATGAAATTTTCCAATTTTTCAAAAAAGAATCAGGATGATTTAAGGTAATTTTGTTACTTTTGCAGGATTTTCAAAAAATTGTAGGAAAAATTCGAGTTGCTTAAAATTATATAATTAATTTTTTTTTAAATAATTCTTCAATTCACAGCACTGAAAGTGATAGCGTGTATTTCTGTTTTTTTTAATCTTTTAACTGTACAATGTATAAAAGTTAAAATTTAGAATTTTGCAGTTTAACGACTTTTAATTTAAAAAATTTCAATTGAAAAGTGTTAAAAGCTTCCATTTTATACGCGAAAATTATTAAGCGTTTGAATTAAACAAATTTCAAGGTTCAATTTTGTAACTTCAAAATTTTTAAAAATTTAACTTTGTGTGCTCGAATTTGCAGTTCAGTTTTTGTAACTAAAACAGAAAAAAAAGTTTATCTTCAAGAGTTCGAATCTTTTATAATTGATCTTTGGATTAAAAAGTCAACAATTTGCTTGAAAAATAACCTATTTTGTTGGAAAATCGTCTTTTTTTAATGAATTCTACTGTATTTTATATTAAATTTTTTTTTAGTCAGAAAAATTCAACCATTCTGTTAAAAGTTGAACTACTTTCTTAAACGTATATGTATTTTTTTTTGAAGATTCATAATTTTGGTGGAAAATTCGTCTTTTTGGTAAAAAAAATCCTTCTTTTTGGTTACTTTTTTGACACATTATTGTTACTTTTCGGTTACTTTTTTGAGAAAATTATGGTTACTATTTTACTATTTATTTAAGCTTGAACAGTTCTGAGCCCTGTATATATTTATACCTTATACTTTTTTCTATGTAATTTTTATTGAACATTATTTCAAAGTTCGTATTCATGAATTGCATAATATTATTGGCATAATATTAATATTACTAATTATTTAACTTACGCACATGCCACAAAAGTTTTATTCCTTTTGCTCTTTTAAATTATTATTATTTATATTATAATTTACATTAATTTTGTAGTTTTAATATCCATTAGTCATATTTACAATTTCATCCCACTTTTTTTATCCGCAGAAAAATTATTTTGTACAAATTGGTATAATTGGCATCCAGTGTATTATATATATCAGTGGTATAAATGTTAAAAGCTTCACAGAAACAACTGGGGGTTCACTAATGTTGCGGCTCAAATAAAAGTTGGTATCCTTTCGAACTTGAGCTCCAATAGATACCTGCAGAGACCCAAAAGGGTTCGTTTAGAGCGCACTTGAAAAGAACAACATAAAGGCGCATTCACAAACCAACCGCCTGCAAAGTCGGGTTGGTAATTTCGCGATTTACAAAATATGTCGGTAAAGCAAACACAAACGATATTATTATTTATTATGCGTACAATTTTCGGAAAAAGCAAACTGTTTAACCTTCTAGAAATAATTAATTGAAAACAATTCAGAATGATAGAAAGAAATTTGAATTGTTTCTAATCGTGTTTCTTAATCGTGTGTGCACGATTGGGAAAGATTCAGTGTTGCAAAGTTTCAATCGTTCCCAATAGGACCAATCGGTACTAGGATTTTGAGGTTATGAAGTGGCAATTTGATGGCAGCACTTTCGTCTCGCGGGAATTATTCGAAAACGTTTATTTACTTTTTTTTCGAGGCAACACATTTTAAGCAATATGTTCATGAAAAAAAATTAAATAAATGTTTTGTAACAATTTCCGCGAGCTGAGAGAGCTGTCATCAACAAATTCGCCAATGAAGTGAAGTTTTTTCATCCAATTACTCATTTCATGGTCTATAATTTTGTATAAAAAAATGTAATTTATTAAATAAATTACTTAAAATGTTTTAGGTAATTATTTTTTTTAATGAAAATGTAACTATTATTCCAGTTGAATATTCCATAATTTTAGTTGAAAATTCATCTCTTTTTTTTTAACTTTCTTTTTTTTGCCTATGAATTTATTTATTCAATTTTTGGTAGAAAAATTATGTTTTTTAGTTGGAAATTCGTCTTTTGGTAGAAATTCATCTTCTTGATCCAAAATTCAATTATTCTAGTTAAAGATTCATCATTGCAGTAAAAAAATTCATCTGTCTGGTCTAAAATTCAACTATTTCAGTTAAATATTTAGAATTTTATTTGAAAATTCATCACTTCGTTTGTTTGGTTAAAAATTAATTTCTTTAACTTGAAATATAATTATTTAAGTTTTGGTTGACAATTTATCTTTTTTAGTAAAAATTAATTTTTTTGTCTGAAATTTCAACTATGTCAGTTGAATATTCATTGTTTTAATTGAAAACTGTTATGTTTGGATTGAAATTAATTTTTTTTTTCTCACTAAAAACGTTACTATTCCATTTTTGGTTAAAAATGATTCTTGTTTTAGTTCAAAATTCAACTATTTGGTTGAAAATTTGTCTCCTTTAATCAAAAATTCGACTATTTTGTTAAAAATTCATGTATTTTCTTCGAAAAATTGTATTTTTTGTACAAAATAATTATTTTTATTTGAAAGTTAATCTTTTTGGTCGAAAATTCAAGTGTTCCACTTAAATATTCATAATTTTAGCTGAAAATTCATTTTTCATTTTGTTTAAAATGTAACTATTCAGTTAAAGATTCATAATTTTATTTGAAAATTCATCACTTTGGTTGAAAAGTTTAACTATCTCATTTATTTTGCAATGTTTTGTTCTGTTGTGTTAAAGGATGTTCAGAGTGAACGTCATGAATTAAAATAAATGTTTGCGTTTTATGGCAAATATGAATATGTTACTTTTAGTTGACCGGGAAAATTGAAAAACTTGACCGGGAGAAACCGGAAAATAACCGGGAATTTGAAATTGTCTGCCGAATCGCCACCCTGAAAATGTATGTGCTTGGGGAAGGAAAACCAGTTGTTGTGATGATTCCTGCATGTATTTAATACAATTTTGAACTATTGCACCTGTAAATATCACCATTTTTAATGTTTAAATTTAAAAATAGTTCAATCTGTAACAGTTTTTAAATAGTTCAATCTACAAGTCCATTTCTGTCAATTATCGTGTTTTTCGCTGTATATGTTTTTTTTTGAAATTATCAAAAGTGTAAATTAATTTTTTATGACAAATCATTAGTTTAGAATCAAAGAAATTAATTTTCAGATCACAAAATAGACTTTTAGAGTAAAAGGTAAATTAATTCTTTGATTTTATTCTTTACAAATGAATTATTGATTTTAAATTCAAAAGAAGGAAGACTTTTCTTCACAAATGTCAATTATGAATAATTCATAATATTTTTTGTACTTTAAAATTAGTAAACAATAATTATAATAATAATATTATAATAATTATGTTGTAAAAAATTGATTTGCATATTTTATCATTTCAAATAAGCGCGCGATCAACATGCAGTGAGGCTGCTGGTGCGACGCATGCGCATTAAGACTTTAAAGAAATTCGTTTCTCTACAGTCAAATTGGTTATCTATTTTTATATTTTATGTTAAAATTATAAAACAAAGGAAATTTTGTTTTTGCAACGACCCTACAGCACTTCTAATAATATATATATTTGTACTTTTAAAAAGTGACATGTCGAAAAGTTTCTTGCATATGAATAAGCCTTTATGTTTACAAGCTTGTTACATAACCTGCAAATTACATCTAAAAAGTCATTATATATATTTTAATCATCGTAATATTTTGTACCTTCATTGTCTTCATGAAGTTATGTCCATCAGAGTTTGACTACATGCGTGCTTTCAGGTAAAAATTGTATTATTAATTAAACAAAATGTCGAAGTGGGCAAAGCGAAAAATAGGTTCTTTAGAAATAGGCTCATTTACAATTGAGATCCTTTAGAACCCCAACTGAAGTATCATTTAGAGCTCATTTATCGTTTTGGGTTCCTTTTCAGCAAGTTGGGTTCATTTTTGTTGCAGCTCCTTTGGAACCAAAAATGGGTTCTAATGGAAACCCCAGTTTTTTCTGTGTTCTAGTTTAACGGCTTTCAATTAAATTTTTAATTTAAGTGATAAAAGCTTCCATTTTATACGCGTAAATTATTAAGATTTAAATTAACATTTTTTTAAGCTTTAATTTTAAAATTCAAAAGTATGTATTTCACTTTGAGTGTCTTAATTTGAGGTTCAGTTTTTAAAACTTCAAGTGAAAAAATTTTTATCTTCAAGAGTTCGAATCTTTCAATTTCAATTAACGTGTTCAGTTCTTTTTCAATTGTTCAATTTTTATTTGCAGTCAAAAAGTTGTCATTTTTTGACCAAGAATGACAAATATTGAGAACGTTGCAATTACATCATTTTTAATTACGTATATGGTGTCAAATCGATTGCTATATATTTGAAAAAGAACTCAAAACGTAAGGTTTTTTGTTGTTCAATAACGATTATTCATCGTTGATGGCAATCGTGTATACATGTTAATTTAAAATGATCTCATTGCAATATTCTAAATATTTGTTGTCAATTGTTGTAGAAAATTAAAAATACAATAAAATACAACAATGTACAAAAAAATACAAAAAAGTACAACATTCGTCTCAATAATAGAAAAAAGTTGTACATTATTGTAATTTTGGTTGTAATTTCTAATATTTATTTGTAGATACCTGTAAAAATAGTTTGAGTGTTCTGTAGTTTTTTGTAAAAAAATTTTCGTCAGGGACGCTCCCTAATAAAAGCGATAAAATGTGGATCGAGCAAAGTTATTTGAAATTAAAATTTCGAAAAGATCGAAAAGTAGAAAAGAAGTTCTTGTAGAACTATTCACATATAAAAATGTTACTTTTGGGCTTTTTTTTTGTTTTGCGCATATTTTTTGAAAAAACTAACATTTTTTATTTTCAGGAAAAAGGACGCCATGTTGTTAATTTTCTAATGTTTGAATATTATTATGGTTTTTGAAACAATCAGAAAAACCGCTGTACTAGTGAACTTTTACTAATCAATAGTGGAAATTTACGAACATAATTAGTGTAAAGGTAAATCAATAAAACTCAGTAAACAATACTTATTCAAGTAGCAGAAATATTTAATAATTCGATGAGAACTTAAATTATTTTCAATCAGTGAAAATATATTAATTTACTTAGAGCTGAATATACTAATTAGAACAAGATGAACGAATTTGAATCGGGTCAATATAAAAGTTGAATAAAATAACAGGATTGTGTAGCATTTTTAACTATGTTGAAACTATGAGAAGGCAATAATGTCGTGAAATTTGTAAATAGGCTACGTCACCTCCACCAACATATATTTTTCTACAAATTATACCTTGAAAACAGAAAAACAAGAATCATTCACTCACCTACTTTATTTCCGCTAAAAAATAGTAAAAGTTAGGTGCTAGACAATTTATTTTTATTTTATGAAATATTTCAATTCTTTCATATATTAAAATAAACAATCGACAAGAAAAGTTCACTAATTGATTAGTAACTGCAATCACTGAAGAATTAGTCAATATATTTTAGCAGCTTGACTTTCGTAAAATAATCTTGTGTTTTATCAATTATTATGCCTAAATATTGCAATTTTATTATTTGAAACATCAAGTTATGGAAGTGCAATAAAATTTATCAGAAAATTCTGGTTTAAAAAATTTGAGAGCGGCCGAAGCATATAGAATTATTTTTACAAGTGCCAAACGCACTCAAAAAAAGGATTCTTTGATTTGAAGAAAATTTCTCTGGATCCAAGAAGAATATTCGTTCATTCTAAGTCAGAGAGAAGTTTCTTTGATTCTAACGAATATCTTTTAATTCAAAGAAACTTCTTTTAAAAAAGTGTTTTCTATTTCAATGAAAAATTACATTTAATTATTATTTTTCTCAGTCTGATGATATTTTTCTGTGTATGCTTTGCCTTCTTTAGCCCTAATGTTGTCAATTCAAAAATAATAATTAATATACTTCAATTTTCGATGAAATTTCAAACGTACCAAAAGTTCCAACCTGAAAAAAAAAATCTTTTTCTTATTGTGACAGCTATAAATATTTTTGAACTAATTTAAAAAATCATACATTTTTACGCAATGCACAAGATAAGATGTCGCACGTCTTTTTTGACGCCTGTTTTTCATCATGACAATGTCATGCACTTGAACTACTTTTTTGATTCAAGATATAAGATTGCTCAATGAGAGTAAAAAAGGCATGATTAAAAAAATGATTCTATTCCGAGAAAATCAGGACTGAAGGTCGCAGTAAGACAGACATTATTGTTAAGTTAAAATGTTATTTACAAATCTTTTTAAATTATCACATCAAAATGTTCCTTATCTCGAATTACTGCGAATATAATAACATTACTCTCAAAATTTCCCAATTCGAAAATTAATTTTCAAGGACAGAAAACCTAGTGAAACAGTTGAATTTCCAAACCGAAAATATGGATTTACAATAAAAAAAGGATTTTTTAACAAAGTGCTTCAAAATTCAACCAAGTAGTTTAATTTTCAAAGAAAAAAGATTAATTTTCAAGGAATAATATAATAGTAAATATTTTAACCAAAAATTAGAAAATAATTATCAGAAAAGAAAATGTGTGGTCAAAAATGTTATTAATTGGTTGAAAATTTGTATATTTTGCTAAAAAGTAATTCCCTTTGGTTGAAAATTCAACTATCCCTAGTCGAAAAATTTTAACGAAAAATTAAGAAAACTAAAACTATTTTCAAAGGAATCTACAAATAAATACAATAAATCACAACCAAAATTACAGGAAAGTACAACTTTTCTCTATTATTAAGACGAATGTTGTACTTCTTTTTTATTTATGTGTAGTTTGTTGTATAATTTTCGCGTATAAAAAAGAAAGCATATAATATTTTTCAATTGAAAATATAATAATCAAAAGCAGTTAAACTGCAACATTTTAAACTTCACATTTTATACATTGTACAGTTAAAATATAAAAAAAAAAGAATTCGACGCTATCATTTTCAATGCTATGAATTGAAGAACGAATCAGAAAATTTATAAATTTTCAAAATTATATAAATTCAAGCACTTTTAACCTGGAAACATTAATTTATACATTATTTGTTTCAAAATATTTTTAAATATTCTCTGAAAAATTTGTTTATGAAAATCATTCTAAAATTGTCCAGGAATCTAATAATAGTCTTACTATCTTGCAACTTGAATTTTTCCTACAATTTTATGAAAATCTTGCAACAGTAAAAAAATTACTTCAAAATGATCCAGATTCTTTTTTGAAACTTTTGGAAATCTTATTAAATGTTCATTTCGAATTAAGTTTGAAAAAAAGAAGATTGTTTTTTTTTTAAATTCAAGTTGATTTAAACTGACTATTACATTTTACGTTGGCTATTCATTTTCTGGGTTTTTTTTCATTGACTTATGATTATGATTTATGTTTTAATTAAGAATTTAACCATTTCTTCCAATTCGTTTTTTGTTAAAAATTCAATTATTTGCTTCGAAATTCATGCAGTTTAATAAAAATACATCTTTTTCGGGGAAAATTGATCTTTCTGGTTTAAACTTAATCTTTTTACCTGAAAATTTATTTTTTTCATGTAACTATTTCACTTTTAATTAAAAATGTTCATTTTTTAGGTAAAAATTCATGTAATTTCTTGAAAATTCGTCTTTATTGGTTAAATATTCCTCATCCTCATTTATAATTTTAATAAATAAATAAATTTAATTCTAATTTGAACTTTTTTTTCACGATTCATGCAGTTTATCAAAAATTAGTCCTTTTTGGTAGAAAATTCATATGTTTGGTTGAAAATTTATGTTTTTAATTCAAGATTGATTTCTTCTGTTGAGAACTTAAATTTTTTTTCAAATTCGTTTTTTTAATCCAACTGTTTGATTGAAAATTCATGCGTATGAATAAAAATTCCTCTTTTTTGGAGAAAATTAAGTTTCTTAGTTGAAAATTTATTTGTTTTGGTTATAAATTTATCCCTTTTCTTGAAAATTGAATTATTTTGTTGAAAATTCAATTTAATTCGTTAAAAAAACATTTTTAAAGGTGAAAATTTATTTATTCTATTTTAAGTTAACATTTTTAATTTTTTGGAAGAAAAGTAACCTCTTTAGTTGAAACTTCCTCTTTTTGTTTGAAAATGTTTCTTTTTTCCTTATGGTCCAAAATATTTTCTTTGCCTTAAAATATATGTATATAATTTTTTAAACTTCATAGTTCATATAGTTTGTTGAAAATTCATATTTTTAATATTCATATTTTTAGTTAAAAAATGTATGTGATTTGTTAAAAATTAGTCCTTTTGGTACAAAATTAATCTTCTTGGAAGAAAATTGATCTTTCTTATCGAAATTCCAACGATTTATAGTTAAAAATGTAGTGTTTTTAGTTAAAGATGCATAATTTTAGCTAAAAATTCATTTCTCTGGTCAGAAATTCAAATACTTTGCTGGAAATTCTTCTATTTTGTAAACTAATCATCTTTTTGGTTAAAAATTAATCTTCTGGGCTAAAAATTTATCTTTTGCTTCAAAAATTCAGGTATTTTAATGAAAATTCCTTTTCTTTAGGAGAGAATGAATTTCCTGAATGCAAATTCATCTTTTTTGTTGAAAATTAATTTCTTTGGTTGATAATTGAAATACTTTGTTGAAAAGTCATTTTATTTCGATGCAAAATGTACTGTTGAGAACTTATACATATTTTTTGGTTGAAAAGCAATCTGATTAGTTGAAACTTCATCATTTTGGTGAAAATTGTTTTTTCGGTTCAAAATAATTTTTTGAATTTAGAGTATATATAATTTAAAGAAAAAGGGTTAAACAACCACCGCATGGTCCCACTGGGTGCAACTGCCACATAAAAATTAAATTAATTGGTTAAAAATTCTTGTGTTTTGTTAAAAACTGATCTTTCTGGGTAGGAAAGTAATTTTACGGGCTGAAAATTTGTCTTTTTGGTAGAAGATTAATCTTCTTAGCTAAAACATTATCTTTTGGTTGAAAATCAATCTATTTTGTTGAAAATACGCTTTATTTATTTAAAAATTAATTTTTTAAACTGAAAATTAAACTATTATATTTAAGTTGAAGATTTGTCCTTTTTAGTTGAAAATTTAACTGTTTGCTAGAAAAATCCTCTATTTTACTAAACTAAATATTCTACTAAAAGTTTCAGATATTTTACTTCCTGTTCAATCAGTCGTCAAAGTTACAAAAGTAGATCACCAAATCTAAGGTTTTTTTTTGCTAAATAGTGTGAAGCCCAATAAACTTAAAAAATGTTAAATGATTTTGTGTGTAGTATTAATTACAAAAATTATGAAAAAACTTCATTTTTATGGATATTTTTTTAAATGCCCTGAATTGATTCAAATTATTTTAAGTCCAATGAAATCTTTTGAGATCCTTGAAAAGTCATCAAAATAAATCTTGAGTGCCTTTAAAATTCTTTAAAATTGCTGAAAGTCTTTTATATCTTATAAAATCTAATTAAATCCTTTCAAATTCCTTAAAAATTAAATTCAATCGATATGAATTCTTCATAAAATCATTAGTTCAAAATCTTTAATTGTAAAATTAGTGAAGGTAAATTAAATCTGATGGTACCACTTGAAATTCCTTCAAATTCGTTGAGAAATCCGTTCAGAAAAAATTTATAAAAATACCTTACTGAGAATATTTAAAATACCTTACAGTTACTGAAATCCTCGAAAATCTTACAAAATATTTCAAAATCCCTTGAAATCTTCAAAAATATTCTAAATCTTTAAATATTTTATAAAGTCCTTTCAAATCGCCCAAAATTTCAAGAATTTCTTTAAAACTGCATTAATTTGGTTAATTTTCTTAAAATCGTTAGAAATTCCTTAAAATGTTTTTAATCTTTAAATTTTTGAAATAACTTTAAATTTTGTTAGGCTCTGGAAAGTTTCTTAGCGTATTTAAAAAACACTGACAGCTTTAAAATCTTTTAAAATTTCTTGAAATCTCTTCAAATCCTTGAAACCTATTACAATTGCTTAAAGCCGTTTTAATATTCCTAAAATCTTCAAAAT
This sequence comes from Andricus curvator, assembly GCA_932195095.1. Classification (NCBI taxonomy): domain Eukaryota; kingdom Metazoa; phylum Arthropoda; class Insecta; order Hymenoptera; family Cynipidae; genus Andricus; species Andricus curvator. The sequence goes on along the minus strand of CAKNYM010050472.1, from coordinate 90,124 downwards.
TCTGCGAAATCTTTAAAATTCTTTAAAATCTCAGAGTTCTTCAAAATAAACCTTCAAATTTCTTGAAAAGCTTTTGCAACATATGGAAATTTTGGATTTTCAAATATCTTAGCTTAAACCAATGAAATAAAACATATAACGATTTTTCGAGTAATAGTAGTTTCAAAATTTGTGAAAAACTTATTTCTCATGGATATTTCTTTACAAACATGATTACTTTATAACATTATTACCTCAAAATATTTTATTTCGAAATCACTAAACTTTAACATTATATACTATTGATGGCCCCTCAGGAATTTTCTACTAATCTTTACTGGTTCATTTTTCTCTGAAAGAATTAGTAGAATTTCACTAATTTTTATTTTTCAAGTTTGAAGGAAACTTTTCACATTATTCTCAGTTTTTAAATTAAAATAGTAGAGAAGGAGTGTTTTTCAGATATCTGCTTAATTACGACTAAAAAGAATCTCTTTAGCCTCTGAAATTTATTATCAAAGACTTTTGAGCTGAAACTTTCTACTTTTTAAAAATCTATAATAATTGAAAATATTTTATCGCTTATATTTCAGAATATTTAGTTTTTAACAAATTAAGTGCATGAACTTTATAGGTTAGTGTGAATATTAAAAATGTAGTTTTTGATTTCAATCCAGTTACTGAAAATCATATTTTTCGCAGCTATATGTCTACTTGGATTATATCCCGAGTCGAAATATAGGCCCTACTTTGACGCTCTTCACGCTGTCATTGAGTGCAGTTCCACCGACCAAGCTTCGGCGGCGTGGCGTCGCTTATACGTGAGTGGCGCGGCGTATCCAGTGGCTTAGAGGTGGAGGGGATACATAGGCTGGAAAGAGAAGGCGGATACCACTCTCGGACACCTCGCTTACTCCTGTGCATCCCCTCCACCTCTAAGCCACTGGATAGGCCACGCTACTCACGTGTAAGCGACGCCACGCCGCCTAAGCTTGGTCGATGGAACTGCACTCATTTGTAGGGGCGAAGGTTTTAAAGTAGAGGCTATTCCAATGCGAATTTTGCCCCTACTTTGGCGCTCTAATGGACACAAATTTCCAAATCTTCCACTTGGAGCGTCAAAATAGGGGCTCAGTTTTTGCTTCTACTTTAATGCTCCACATTCTACCTCCCGCACAAAATAAAATTATTTGACGAAAGATTAACAAAAGTAGAGTAAGACGAAAACATAGCGACATTTGCGCAATATCTTAAGTTATTTTGCATAATCATTCAACAACAATTTCTTATTAAGCGTTGAAAACAACGTGTATCTTTTATTGAATAAATGAATATACAAAATATCTTTGGTTTTTTTATTCGTCAACAAATCCTGAGTTTTATGCAACTTAAAATGAAAATTGCTATTTGTTGTTCAATGAAGATGCAAAATGTTCTGAAATATTTACTTAATGTCACAGTGTCCTCATTTCACTCAACTTTTGTTAATCTGTCGTAAATTAATATTTTTTTCGTGCACTCTTATATTCATTTCGCTGATGAGTTATAAATCCTTTTTTCCTTATAATTTTTTTATTAGAATCTTTTAAAATAGAACGCCGTAATTATTGATATCACAAAATATTAAACTATTATAAACCAGTAAAAGTGTGTTTTAAAAACGAACGAAGTTCTATGATGAAGTAAAACATATTAAGATATAAATATCGAAGTACACATATTACAGAACAAATATTCGAATAATTATATTCGTAATCTATATAAATATGAAATTATTAATTATTTTTATTGCTCAACCACACATATGTAGAATATGTTTATACATTTTTATATTTTTTGAAAAAAATGAATTTATAGTAATCTTAAGAAAATAATTATTTCTACAATAATACTAAGTAACAAAATTAAGTAGGATGAAGGCCCCGTCAACTTAAAATGTGACTGTGTTGTATTCTTAATAAAAATTATAGAATTAGAATGAAATCTGGATAACAGAATAGTGCAAGTTGAATGAATTTCAACATCGAAAAATTGGTGTCATTGCCCTATTTAATTTTTTTGTTTTAGTAACGTATAGTAAACTTTATGGTATCGCCAAAGGCGATACCACGCTGAAAACGCCAGTTCTCTTAAGATCACTGAAGTTAAGCATTGTTGGGCGCGGTTAGTACTTGGATGGGTGACCGTTAAGGAATACTGCGTGCTGTTGGCCCGTTGTGGGTGTGGTGGGCCCACATTGGTAGTAAATATCCACCTAGAAACACTACCCGAATCGGGTAGTGAGGCAATGAACTTTCGAGTTCGAACTGCTAATCTATGTCTATTTCATAGTAAACATTTATTGAATCGTAAATTAAAATTATGTTAATTTTTGGCCATGACGGCTCAAGAACATCGTATATTTTTACATATTTTTTAAATCGATATTCATTATGAAGGTTCATTTTTCGATGATATACGTGGAAGGAAAATTTGCTTTCTCAGAATCTAAGGTAATTGATTTGGAGTTAACTTTTTTGTCGGACAAAAAAAACTTTTTTATTTAAAAAAGATTTTTATCTCTTTTAACTTTTTCTTTTGACGTTTCTTTTCGTGTTTCTGATACCTTCTTTCGAGGTTTTTTACATCTGAGTTCTTTAGAACTATTTTTCAAATCTTTGCGCGGGTTTGCATATTTTCTTTTTTTTGCAATCAAATCCTTGTTGCCAACAGGGGCAAATTTTGTATTCACCTATTCTGTGGAAGAAAAAGGCACGTCAATTTACGAATTTTCATATCCAAAAGAATATTGGTGGGGTTTTCTAGAAAATCTTGTTTAATTTAATAAATTTAAAATTTCACAGCTTTTTCGGGTTTCAATCGTGTGCGAAACTACGAATCTTGCCGACGTTTCGTGAACATTGCAGTTCACTTCTTTAGGACTAAAGGTCAGTTTCAGGTCAGCCCTGAAGAAGTGAACTGCAATGTTCACGAAACGTCGGCAAGATTCATAGTTACGCACACGATTGAAACCCGAAAAAGCTTTAAAATTTTAAATTTATTATAATGAATCATCGTGTAAACATTAAATCTTTTTTATTTGTTTCTTCAAATTTTGAAAACATGAAAAAAATACATTTTCTGGAAAACCACACCTTTTTTATTCCTCCAAAAAATTGTAAAAAGTTTCTACTCATAGAAGAAAGGCATCGTGTCAGCATCATGCCAGCTAAACCATTTTTGAGGCTGGGAGAATTTTTTTTCTTAAAATGTAATTTTTGAATTTTTCTCGTAAACTGTGCTCGTATCACAAAAACACCAGAGAAATTTTTCATAGAATTTTTTTAGTCGTGCAAACTTTTATCTTAACATTTTTTCGTATCTGATATTGTTTTCAAGGAAAAGTAGAAAATTCGATTGTAAAAAAAAATTCTCCTGGCTACATAACTTATTTAGCAAGCATCAAACTTACAAGATAACTTCATTATAAAAGTAAAAGTTAAAAAAAAATTGGCAAAAAATTTAAAGGTGTGTTTTTTGAGAAAATCGATTTTTAATATATGTTATAGAGTTTTAAAGATTTTGCAAATCGGAAAAATACGTATCGCCTAATTTCCTCTGAAAAACAACATATTTCGTCCCGAGAGATTCTGCGATTTCAAGTGTAGAACCCTGCCTGATTTGAAATGGATTCTGTGGCCTGATGAATAAAGTTAAATAGTTTTAGCATCGAATAAGGAAAAATAAATTACATAATAGGGTACAATTTTGAAAATGAATGCGATTAAAAAAAATTAAAATGGCGGGATATTTAAAAAAATTTAATGAAATAAGTTGTAAAAATTTAAATATTGTCAATATTATTTATTGTGCTATTGAAATGAAAACATTATTAATTATTGTTAACAAATTCGGTAAATTTTGTAAATAAGTAATGGAAGTTAATAGAAATAAAATTATCGTTTGAGGGTTTTGCACAAAAAATAAGTAACTAATTATGTAGTAATATGTATACAAAGTATTTTTTTGTTGAATTGAATGCAAATAAGTTAGATTTTGAGCAATTATTACGAAAAATGTAATTATAAAGGACAATTTAAAATAAAATGATCTACTTACCACTAATAGCTGGAACTTTTGCTTTCAACTGAATTGTTTTTTTTTTTCTTTCATATAATTTCACTTTAAAGTAGCTACGCAGCCTACTTCTCTTCGAAATCATTGAGTACAGTTCCACCGACCAAGCTTCGGCAGCGTAGCGTCGCTTATACGTGAGTGGCGTGGCGTATGCAGCGGTTCACAGGTGGAGGGGATACATAGGTTGGAAAGAGAAGGCGGATACTACTCTCGGACTCCTCGCTTACTCCTGTGTATCCCCTCCACCTCCAAGGCGCCAGATAGGTCGCGCCACTCACGTATAAGCGACGCCGCGCCGCCGAAGCTTGGTCGGTGGAACTGTACTCACTGACAACTAAATGACGTCTTCTTTTTTATCATCTTTCTACCAGATCAGTGCAAACTTCTTTTCTCTTGCAGCTATTTTAGATATTATTATTTCAATATTTATCACGAAAAGAAAGATGTTATCTTTGACTATAACCACTAAAATGGACCACTGAATTGCGGTGATGGAGGTGGGAGGAAACAACAAAGTATTTGTTACGTGAGCGCAGGCGTCAAGGCAACGACGCCATATTTGAGCGTGAAAATTTGAAAATTCATTCACTATATGCAAATTTCAAAGCGAGCGAAGTCAACAAATTAAAGTCAGGGCTCGAAACGGGTTACCTTTTGGTAACTTAGTTACTTTTTTGATCCGCGGTTACTGAAAAGTTACTTATTTTATGAAAAGGTTACTTTTGATTAAATTTTTTGCCCGAAATAACGAAATGAATTATTTCATTAACCGTGTTATTTAAAAACTTGTGGAAAATGTAAAAATTCAAATTTGTTCAGTAAATTTGGCACATTAGACTCGAATAATGAGGAAAAAACAATAAAATAATAGTTAGTTCGTATGTAAAATATATAAAAGGGGCTATCAATTGAATTATTATGAATCCTGATAAAAATCGAAATTTAGCAAAAATGGCTAGTTTTTAAATTAAAATTTGAATCTTTTTTGTTGAAATTTTGGATTAAAATTCGTCTTTTCTGGTAAAAAATTAATCTTCTTCATTGAAAATCACCCTTTTGTTTTAAAATACACCATTTTGTTTGACAATTAATCTTTTTGGTTAGAAATGTACTTATTTTGTTGAAAATTCGTCTTTTTTGGTTGGAGATTCCCCTGTTTTCATGGAAAATTCAACTATTTGGTTGACAGATAACTTTTTTGTCAAAAATCCATATTTACTGGTTGAAAATTCACCTTTTTTTGAAAATTGGTCTTTTTGGCTTGAAAACTCAACAATTTGGTTAAAAATAACCTATTTTGTTGAAAAATCGTGTTTTTTAAAAGAATTCTACGGTTTTTATATTAAATTAAAATGTTTGTTGGTTATTGTATCAACTATTACATTTTTCGTTAACAAGTCATCTTTTTTAGTCATAAAAATTTAAACATTTTGTTAAAAGTGGAACTACTTTCTTAAACATACATTCCTTTGTTGAAGATTCATAATTTTCGTGGAAACTTCGTCTTTTTGGTGAAAAATCGTGCATATTTTTTCAAACATAAAAAATCTTTTGAAAATATTGTTCAAACTCCTATTCCTAATTATTCAATTTTTAAGAAACTAATAAATTATTTTACTATGAATTTTTACAATTCAGAGATTGAAAAGTGTTTATAGAGGAGGTAAAAAAATAATTTTTGAAATTCAGAGATTAAAAAGTGTCTAAGGAGGAGTTAAAAATATACAAAAAGTTAGAGAGCGTTTAAAGAGAACTTAAAAATTCTGTGAAGATTATGGAGGTTTAAAGGAGATGTTAATAAAACTCAAGAGCGTGATATTCTCCTTACTTTTAGGTGGGATTTGTTGGAAGTAGTAAGAACGATATTCGTGAGGGATAATAGATTTTCTTCTATTGAGAGGAGGTGAGAAGGAGTTATCTCATGGGATAATAAGAGACAGGAGAGGTAGGGGAACCATAGGAGGGAGTGAGAGGAAATGTTGCCATTTTTGTAGAGGAGGGATGTATGGTGGATAGATTTCGAGGGAGGTGAAAGAAGTGTGTGAGGTGTCTATCTCATAAGATAGAGAGAAATGGCAAGTTGGAAGAGTGATATGGAGAGTACCAGAGGAGGGAGTGAGAGGATAAATGTCGAGGAAGGTGGAAAGGGGAGTGATGTATCTATCTCCTGAGATAGAAAGAAATAGCGAGTTAAGCGGGTGTTTTTGATTTCGATTCTATCTTGAAAAGAATTTAATTAGCGGAGGTCTGATTCGGTTAGTCGTGGGAGAGGGGAGAAGTTAGTCAGTGTGTCGGCTGAGATGGCTGGTATGCCAGCTGTCTCAGCGGAAACGGGCAGGCTGGTATGCCAGCTAACCCGTTAGCGGAGGAAAGAAGGGGGGAAGTTAAAATGACCAGAAAGAAGAAAAACAAAGATTTGTATTTTTTTTTGCAGGTTTATTTCTTTTCGTTTCTTACCATGTTGTAGAGAGATAGGTTAACCGGAGTTCTTGAGATGCGTCCGAGAGAGAGTTCTTTAGAGTTCGTGTTGGTCACGGCAATGGCTTGCGCGTGAAAACCTAGGGCTGGCTACCAGCTGTAGGTACCTATGGCTGGCATCCAGCTGTAGGGTCAGGCTGCGTCGACTCCAATAGACGAGATGGCCACTTAGGAAAGTAGTTGTCTTGCTTGTTTTAGATGGCTCTGATGTCGAATTTCAGAAAAGTGGGGGGAATTGATGGTGAGTGGGGTACTGTTGCGCCAAGTTGTACACGGGTACACTGTCGCGCCATATTGTACACGGATTGCATGGGATTGTAATATTAATAATTACTTTAGATAAAGATACAATATTAATATAATATACTTGAATTTCAAGTATTTTCGACACTGCATTGTATGTCGACTTTGGAGATAACGATAACAATGGCATTGGCTGAAGCATCTAGTAATTTGACGTTTTTCGCCAAGTTTGACGCTGCCATGGGACTCCACCCTTATTCATTTTAGAAAGAATTAATGCCAAATCATGCAATATGGCTTCCCAAATGGGTACAATAGCTTACATTGATTACATTTTATGTCACCTGTGCTACATTTGGCATTAATTCTTTCAAATTACCTTTAAAAATTTAGTTTTAATTTTAACAACACATTCAAAACACCTACGTGTACATATATATTTACTAACACATGCGCACGAAATTGTAGTTCTCTTGCTTCTTGTACGCGGCGCATCGTTCACTATACGGTGCCACGAACTTTGCATTGAGTCGACGCAGCCTGTGTAGGGTTTAAGTGAGAGGGTTCTGGCATCCAGTTCCCAAACACTCCTGACGTTCTGGGCCCGTGCGCGCCCTTTTAACGGGGAGGCTGTGTGGGCGTTGCGTGGGAGTCGAGCGGAGAGGGTAGAAAATCGTTGGTGGGAGATGCGCGCGTCGAGCTACGCGCACGCTCTACTCGCGACTCTCGCCTCTACTCGCCCTGCGCCTTGCTGACGTCAGTGCTGACGTCACTTCATGGAGTACCTATTTCTCTCTCTTTCTAACTTGCGGGTCTAATTACTAGTTATTATAATTTAAAATGGTTGCCTATTGAATGAATAAACGTTGTCTGTAAGGGCTGAAACCTATATAGAAGCAAAATAGAATGAAAATATCTTCAGGAGCGGCTAAGTAGGAGCTAGTAGAATAAGCAGCTTCAAAGTAGAGGCAATACTTCCGCTTAGAGCGTCAAAGTGGGGCCTATATTTTGACTTGGGATGTTATGCTTCCTGAACTGACAAAATTAAGTTTTTTATTTCAATTTGGTGAAGACCTCAGTTTCATTGATTTATTAGTAATAACATAGTGTTTATATAAGCTTTATTTCTCGTGAACTTGAAGTTTGCAGACTTTTTTTCAAATGGCAAAAAAAATGAAAACTTCGTGCAATCACAAACACGGGTTTCCCGACAACAATTGTTTCGAGATTGCGATAGTTCCGAGAAATAACCGAAAATGGCGCTATGCGCTTTTTAATAATTGGAATATTAATAATTATTACAAATTTTAAGGATTTCATAATTCAAAAATTAAGGTGAAAAGTGATTCTTCTTCTTGATTTTTGAAGATCAAATATTTATTTTTTCAAAAAATGCTTCTAATCCGCGTGGGCGTGAAAAATCAAATATCGAAACAATAACGGGCATGAAATATCAATGGAGACATTTTCAACTTTATTGAAACAATAGAAGGGAATATTGCGATACCTGTAATCTAGATCCAATTCAAAAAAGAACAATTAGAATTAAAATATTATTATTATTATTAAATACTTAATCTATCTTACCCTGATTTATTTACGTTAACAAGAAAATAAGCTAACTGAGTGATTAGTAACCAAAATCACTAAGGAATTCGTCAATTTAAACTTGCGACTTTTTGCTCTTCCACTAGTGAAATTCTAAAACTATACTATTTCACAGGTTCGCCTAAAGGTTCTTTTGTAATACTCAGACAACTATTACTTAAATTAATAGATAATAAATCCTCGAAAGTACTGCAATTATTGATCTTTTTTCCTCATATTTTAATCTTTATCATAATATTTTTTCATTGTAAGATATTAAAATAAACTCATTGGGAATTTTTTATACAATTTTAATTATACAATTTAAGCTTGATAGTATAGAAAATATTAGTTTTCGTCTCAAGAAGTATTAAAATTGTTTGTCTTCTTTCACTTTCACGACGAGTGGAAGACAACAAACTAAGATTGTGTGATTGCGGAACAAATATTCACGTGCCACTACTCTATGTTTGAAAAAGTCGATCCGCCTTTGCTTCTATGTTAGAGAATTTTAAATTATTGCCAAATTTGTTTTTCTCGATTCTTTCGTATAAGGTGGAGTCTAGTATTATAAATATTGTCAACAAATTCTATTATTTTGCATTTTTAAACACTTAAAATTCGAGATAATTGCAAAAAGCATGGCAAAAAACTTGAGAAAATATTTTTCTCAGGACTTCCATCTTGTTATTTCTTATCATAAATAATTTTACATATATGATAAGGGACCGCATTCAAATTACGTAAAGGATTATAGGCCATCAAAATTTTTAATTAATTCAAAAAATAATTTAAATAATTATTTTAAATTTTAATTAAATAATTTAACCCTGTAACGAAACGCAGTAAAATATTTCTACCCCCCCCCCCCCTTACTGTACGTAATTTATGGTTTTCAGAAATAATAAGATATGGGACTTAAAACTAATGAAATTTTTTTCTATTAACGCTAATACATGCTTTCCAGGGTGAAAATTTCATTTTCAAGATTCTCTGATTTTTCCTTGACCAATTTTTCATTTTCCCTGAACATTAGCAATCAAATACCAACATTTTATTCTCGTAATATTTTCAACATAGGATCTTTTAGAAATGGAATAAAACAATATTTCAAATATAAATTTGAAATTTGAAAATGTATTTATTGATTTTAAACCAAACAAAGTGACTTTTCTACCATAAAATATGATTTTCAACAAAATACTTGAATATTTAACAACAAGCCAAAAAATGAATTTTCTGTACAAAAATTGAATTTTCCACTAGAAAATATTAATTTTCAGCAAAACAATAATTTCCAACCAAAAAGATAAACCTTAATTTAAAAAACATTTGTTAACAAAGTAGTTCAACTTTTACCCATGCAGTTGAATTTTCAATTAGGAAAGATCAGTTTTCAACAAAATAGTTAAAATTTCAAGTACAGACATGATATTTTAACTAAGAATGTGAATCTTCAACGAAAAAATGATTTCTTCAAAAAGAAAATTGCGTAAAAAAAATTTCTCAAACAAAATAGTTGAATCCTGAAGCATAGAACTTTAATTTTCAACCAAACAGTTGCATTTTATCCAAGGATGACAAAATTTCTACTGAAACAGATTGAATTTTCAAATTGACAAGAAAAATTTTCAAAAAAAAAAAGTTGAATATTTATCCAAAAAAGATTTCAGTTGGCGTTTTAACACCAAAATATGAATTTTGAACAAGAAGTCAATTTTCTACAAAAAAGTTGAATTTTTCACTAAAAAGATCCATTTTTATGCAAGAAAGATGCAATTTCGACTAAAATAGATGATTTTTCAACTGGAAAAGAGGAATTTTTAAAGAAATAGTTGAATTTTCACCGAAAAAGATTTCAGTTTGACTTTTCAACATAAAAATATGAGCTTTAAATAAGGAGAAATTAAATCAGGGAGAACCTTTTTTTCAATATTTCGTTTTTATTATTGAACGGACAGACTGACAGACAGACAGACAGACGACATGAAAAAAACTTGATTTTTTACTTCAGGGTGTCACAAAACGTGGAAATCGTTAATAAACTGAGGTGCGAAATTTCGGACGATTCTGATACTTTCTCAATCATGAATTATGGGAATGTAAAAATTAATTCACGACAAAAAAAAAGAATTTTCGAAAAAATACTAAAATCTTGAACTAAATAGTCAAATTTTTAACCAAGAGAGATGAAATCTCAAACAACAATATAATAGTAGACTTCGAAATAGAAAACAAGTGAATCGAAAAAAAGATTAGAAGAGGAAAAATAATAAAAGTAAAAAAAGGAATTCTTAAAAATGTTGTTGCGCTTTCTTTTTCAAAATTTTTGTAGAAATTTTATTAACTTGCCCACATAGCACACTTCACGAAAAAACCTGGTCTTTTCTTAGGACTTGGTCCAAGTGGCTGGGAGAAAAAACCAGGTCTGTCCTAGGTTTAGACCTATACTTAAACCTAGGTTAAAATATGGGTTCATGTCCGCCACAATTTTTTGGTTTTTAATCAAAGTAAATTAATGCGACGAATTTTTGACAGCGAATTCAATTTTTTAAATGAAAATATCTCTAATTCCTACATTTAATCGAGTGAGAAATCGATTTTTTATTAAAAAGTTTAATTTGTGTAAAAAAGTGGTAGACCTTTAGCTACTACTTTTTAAATTTTATTATTTTTTTGGGGGGATTTTGAAACATTTGTTGAGCTACTGCGCTTGCCCGGCGCGGCGGTCCTCATTAGTCGCTGTTGGCGCGCGGTTTGAACCGGGTATAATTAACAATTATTGAAATTAAACTAGATAATTATTATAAATTGCACATTTATATAAGAAATTACGTAATTTGTGATGTAAGGTTAGAAAAAAATAATAATGCGCATATTTCGTTAATAATAGCATATTTTCTTTGAATTCAAAAGATAAATTTATATTTCAATAAAAAAGGTTTTTGAATAAGAAAAATGTTTATTCAAAGATTTGAAGATACGTATTTATAATATTTTTGAAATTTTCTATATATATTTTTAACGGTGAAATATAAGTTAGTCTTTGGAACTGAAAAAAGAAACTATCAATCACAAAATATACGCATTATTATTTTTTTATAACCTTACATCACAAATTACGTAATTTCTGATATTAATGTGAAATTTATAATAATTATCTACTTTAATTTCAATTATTGTTAATTATATCCGGTTTGAATCGCGCGCCAACAGCGACCAATGAGGATCGCGGCGCCGGGCAAGCGCAGTAGCTCAACATGCCAAAGTTGGGACCACTGGAAGAATGACTAAGTTTTCTAAATACATTCTCAAGTGCATGCCGTTACGCAGAAAATGTTTTTATTTTAAGTTCGAAAACGTCAATTGACATCTCGAACATGAAAAAGGTATGGCGATTGGCAAGCCGCGACCGCCTCGCAAATTAATTCGAGGTTTCAAGTTGAAGCATTCTTATATCCTTGGCGATTAATCTATTTTGCGAGAAAGGGTAGCACTCGCGCTGCACACCGACCAAATGCGGAACTAATGCTCTCAATGGGCCTGCGCGGCAGAAGGGGCATTAGTAGAGGGAAATTTAAATTAGTATCGCACACAGTATAAAGATGATATCATTTACAGCTTCCAAATCTAATTGAAGTTAAAAAATTGGAAATTAGCACCACATACTTTTGTTCAAAAATACACTATCGTGAAAAAGTTTACGGCCACCTCTTTTTTGATGACTGATAAAGTTCTCTTAATTTTAATTATGTCAGAGTTAACATTTGTTCTCCCTAAAGGGTTGAATGCTCTCAAAGTTATAAGAATATAATAATATAATAAATAAGATATTTTAAAATTTTTCCAAATTCATCCTGGGCTTATTTTATACAGAATTTTGAGAGGATTCAACCCCTTAGAGAGAAACAATTTTAGCTCTGACATAATTAAAATTAAGAGAAATTTATCAGTCATCAAAAAAGAGGTGGCTGTAAACTTTTGCACGGTAGTGTATTTAAGCAATGGTCAGAAAAAATTTCATTGACTCAAATAATTACTAAAAGATAATATTTCCCTGGCAGTAATGGTAAATGATAGCAACAAGAAAATAATTCAGTGATTCTACACGGAGAAAAAAACCACACTGTTATAGTAGGCTGAGCTCTTAATATTACAGCATGGAACTTCATGTGCGAAATTGGTATGAATTTCTACCAATATTGGCATCAGGTTAGACATTTTTAGCATTAAATGTCCTATACCATAAAAGAATCAAGCGCATGCCGTTATTGCTGGAGTCACATGCCCTTAGAGCAGTTGTGCCTTGCGAAAATAGCTCGAACTTCGCCTTGCTACGGTTGTAAGAAAACTCATCCTATTAGAGTATGAGTACTCTTACAAACGAGATATTAGGTCACGCGCAAGCGCCGGTAGGCGTGGCCTAATATCTCTTTTGTAAGAGTACTCATACTCTAATAGGATGAGTTTTCTTACAACCGTAGCAAGGCGAAGTTCGAGCTATTTTCGCAAGGGATAACGGCTTTAAAAGCATGAATCTTTGTACTTTTTTAGGATAAAGGGATTCCTGCCTAAAATGAATGAATTTTGTACCAAGATAGCAAGAATGAAACCTACGACAAAAGCATGACTAGTGCTCTTACTATTATAGGCATATTTTTTTCTCCGTGTATTAATTCAATTGCATCTGAGCAGGTCAACATATATTAGGTTTTAATTTAATTTTAATACTGTGCATGTTTTAAACATTTAATTTATACAAAATTTATAAAAAATGTGTAGCCCTTATTTGGGTGAATAACTTTTGTCTGTTCATTTTTTCATAGCTTGTGTCGTTTTTCAAAGAATTTAATTTTTTCACTTTTATGTTATTTTTTACGATTAAAATAAAAACTACGCATCCAATCAAAAAGTGATTTGTAACAAATTTATGGCTCTTTTTTTGGTTTACACTTTTTTTTTATTGATCTTTTTTCGTATGTTGCATAAAGTCTGACCGCAAGATTGAATTTTGGATTATTTTTTTTTATGGTTAAAACCAGAACCCCTGGTCAAAAAATGCTGGTTAGCGAACTCGATCTTTCTTTTTGATCCCTTAATTGTGTTTAAAATTTCAACATAAGGGAGCCTTCACATATTTGATATTACGTAACATTAAAAATAGGGGGGAGGGGGGCCGTGTTTCATCACGGTCTGTTATGTGTGTGTGTGTGTGGGGGGGGGGTATTTTTAATCGATTATGTAACATTTTTAATTTATGAATTTTCTGCACTATCAAATTTTTCTATCGAAATTTCTGAATGAATAATTTTACTTCATCAGAAAATCTATTTCTAAATGTTTCTAAACATTATTGATAGAAGAAAAAATTTAAATTGTAAATGATTTTTTTATAATGGGAAATGATTCTGTTCTTAACATTTCGCTACCACACTATAATTTTTAAACTTTCTTACATTTTCAAAGAGATAAGAAAAATTAAGTTATGGGCAAAAACTTATTTTGAAGAATTCGAAAAAAATTAGATGCTTTTTAATAATTATGAAAGAGTTAAGGAGATTAAATTTATCTCAACATTTCTGGAAAAATTTCAAATGGTTCAGGTTTTATTTTAAACGAATAATTTCAAGGTTTGAAGATTTCAATATGTGTGGAAAAAGAATATGGAAAAAGACCTTTGAGACAATTTTTTTAATTTTTCAGGATTTAAAAAATTTTTAGGTAAACTAAATTTTTCAGGGTGTCAAGAGAATGAAAAAAATATTCTTAAGATTCATGGGAAAATTTTAAATGATTATCTTATAATGAATTCTAAGATGAAAATGTAAAAAAAATTTAAATTATTTCCTAAAATTTGTAAAAAGACTCTAAGAGATTTTAAAGCAAAATTTTACAATTTTGCCTGATTAAATCATTTTAGAAAAAAATTGAGTAAGGTTAACACTATATTATGTATTAAATATAAGATATTCAGGAGTGTTGAAACGATTAAAAAAGAATTAGAACTTGTAAAGATTGTTTAAGATTTCAAAAATTGTCAAGGAAGAATCTCAAAGATTTTAAGGCATTTTTTTTAATTGTGCAGAATTAAAAAAAAACTAAAATTTCGAAAAAGAGTGTAGAAGATTTCAAAGCAAAAATTTTCAATTTGGTCAGATTAAGAAATCAAAACAAAAATCGAGTAAATTGTAGAAATATTTAGAAGAATTGAAGAGATTCAAAAAGAATTTTAAACTTTACAAAATTTTTAGAAATGTAGATTCTTAAAGATTTCAAAAATAATATTTAGAAACTTTAAAAGGATTTCGAAAGGTTTCAAGAGAATAAACAAATTTTCTTAAAAGTCCTGGGAAAATTTAGAAGATTACAAGTCAATTTTTTTACATTTTGAATTATTTTTCGAAATTTTAAGAAAAATTCGATTCGGTTAAAAATATTTTTAGGATTTTAAGACATTTTAAATAGGATAGAAATATTTGAAAACTTGTAAACATTTCCGAAAATTTATCAAATATTTCTTGATTTCTTCCAAACTTCTAAATGTCCTAAACATCTTTTAAAAAGGCTGGAATTTTTCCTAATATTCTGTAAAACCCTATAAAATAAGAAAAAGTTTTAAAAATCTTGTAGATTCTTTTTTGACAAATCTGAAATATTGAAAAATCTTTTTTAATTTTCTCAAAAATGTTATAAAATTTATATTTATATAAATTTAAAAACTAACTGATAATACTTATTTCCTTGTTCTCAATTCTCACAATTTAATTTCAGCTCGGATTTAAGTGTTCAAAAACTTTTAACAAATAAATACTCTCCTAAACAGTGGGGGGGGGGGGGGGTAAAAACCTAAAAATTGGGAAACCTTTTTTTCAAAATTTATAATTTTTCATGTTTTTGATTTTTATTGTTTAATAATTTTTAATTGCAAAATGACGTCAATTGATAATGGTGTTTTCTTAGTTTTAGAACTCAATTGAATCAGGGAGAAACTTTTTTTCAATATTTCGCTTTTATTATTCAAAATAAACGTTTGCCGAAAAAAATTTTAATGGGAAAGAGTTTCATTTTCCTATTCTCTACAATTTTCAAAAAATTGATCCATTGCCGGGCTGGTTCTTGCATCCGGCGGTTCAATTAGATTTTCTCTGCATAATTCCTTAGTTCCGAAATAGTTCTCGAGTTCTACAAAAATACAATTTAAAAAAATCAAAAACATGAAAGTTTACAAATTTTGAAAAATAGGTTTTCAAAATTTTTAAGTATTTTAACCCCCCCATTGTCCAGAAGAGTTCTACACAAAATGTCAAAATACTTTTAAATCAACGCTAGATCCAAAAAAATGCGAAACTTTGAAGAAACCTACAAATTTTTAAATTGAAAAATTTGGAGAGTAATGTTATGTTCTCGGTTATATCGTAATTTTCTCGCAGCAGAATAATTATTTTTAGTCTTTCTTACTCTTATTGAGCATTTTTTATCTCGAATCAAGAAAGTAGTGCGAGATCTTATCTTGTGCATTGCATAAAACTGTATGATTTTTTTTAATTAGTTCAAAAATATTCATAGCTGTCACAGAAAAAAAATTATTTTTTTTTCAAAGTAGAAACTTTTAATACATTTTAAGGATTATAGAAAATTGAAGTATATTAATTATTGTTTTTAAAGTTGTCAACATTAGCGCTCTTGGAAGCGAGAAAAAAAATTTGAAATAGATCAATAGAGTCTGATCCAAAACTGCTGTTTCACACGCGTTATCTCATAATTCCCGTTCCGAAAAATAACTTCAAATTGAAAAAAAAAATAATTTCAAACTAAATAAAATTCTTCATTAAAATAAGAAACATTTCTTTAAACAAGAAACGCTTCTTTGTATCAAAATAAATGTGTTAGAATCAAAGAAACTTCTCTTTCATTTAGAGTAAATGAATATTTTTCTTTGATCCAGAGAGATTTTCTTTAAATGGAAGAATCTTTTTTCTGAGTGCATTCAGTATTTATATTAATAATTCTATATGTTTCAGTTGCTTTAATATTTTTTAAAACATAATTTTATGAAAATTTTTATATTTAATCCATAACTTCACTGAGCGAAGAATTCCCGTGTAGTTCGGGTTCACACCCCAATAGTTCGGGTGCTTTCTCTTTTTTTATGTTTCACACGAAGGTTTGGCCCGCTTGCACTACTGAGACGTGCGATCACCCCAACCATTCGGCTGCTCACCTGAAACAGCAGCGGCCGAAGTGGTGGGGCGCCCGCCCGAATAGTTGGGGAGCTTGCACGAATGATTCGGGAGATTCGGGTCGTCAACCGCGTTGGATGTTGTGCGTTCGACGTTTGCGCATGTTCGCTAATGATTTGATTTTTCGACTCATGTGCAAGCAAAGAATAATGTTTTATATTTCTCTTACTTTCGTTAAGGATTATCCAAAGAAAAACCAGATAACTAGTTACACTTTATTCCACTGACATCTCGCACATGAACAATAAAATCGACATAAACTAGAAACAGTAACATTCGGGCAGAGCCTGATGTTCATCAGCTGCGGCCATTAGCGAACATGCGCAAACGTCGAACGCGCAACATCCAACGCGGTTGTCGACTCGAATCTCCCGAATCATTCGTGCAAGCTACCCAACTATTCGGGCGGGCGGCCCACCACTTCGGCCGCTGCTGTTTCAGGTGACCCTGGGAATGATGTTCAAGACGTTCGATTAGACTGATTAGAGTTTTGTTCTCTTTCGACAAGGTCGAATCCTTTGCAAATTTTCAAAAAGCTCATAAGTGTATATTTTGTGTAAATTTTTTAGAAGATCTTCAAATTTAAAATGATGTTCAGAATTTTTTGAAAACATTGGAGTATCTTGGAAAATAATTAGAATTTTTCCTAAAATTTTCGGTTAAACTTTGAAACTCAAAAAATGTCTTATAATCTTCAAATTTTTTTTAAATTTTTGTAATCTTCTAAGATATTTAAACATGTCTCAAAATATTCTTCAAAAATTGATTGTCCGCAATAAAAAAATATTTAAAACTTTGGACAGGAATCTCAAGAAAATCGTGTAATATCGTGATAGGTTTAGAAATTTTTATTTTTATTCAGAAACAGTTGAATTCAACCAAAAAAGACCAATTTTCTACAAGTGCTGAATTTTTATTCAGGAAAGACTTTTCAGATGAGAGAAAAAAGAATTCCAACCAAATAAACAAAAACAGCGAAATTTGAACAACATAAGATTAGTTTAAAATTGATTGTTCATTCTATATATTCATGTAATTGATGAAGAAAAAAAAATTTCTCGCGCAATACGCTATGGTCGCTGTTTTGAAATAAGTAAAAGATTTTTACATTCTCATCATAATGAGAAAGTATTGGTTTTATGTGAAAAATG
>CAKNYM010050472.1:0-72320 GCA_932195095.1 Andricus curvator | reverse complement strand
TAACATTTTCGGCCAAACAACGCACGATACGAAAAAAAGTCAAGATAGGAAAAGTGTTTCTTTTCGCACGTCCTACAAGATTATCATAACGACTTTTTGAATTTTCTTGAAAAATCGAAAATTCATATTTTTATTGCACAAGAAATAATGAAAAATCAAAAAAATCAATTTCACGGTCAAACTATGCAAGATACGACAAATCATGACCGGACTAAAATTGTGCATTCAAAAAAGATCTACAAATTTCTCATGGGTCACTTTTTGCTAGGATGTGCAGTTTTTGTTTTATTCGTAAAAAATAACATTAACAATGAAAAAATCGGCCCGATAAGCGGGCACATTCTCATCAAAACTTTGCTTATTTACTTTATTTTTCATCTCGGGTGTGTTTTTTCACAATATTTCATTGTTTTTGTGTTCTCAATACTATTTCTAACGATGGCAACAATAAAATATAATAAAATATAATAATAATTCAAACAATTTATTCTGACTGAAAATCTGAATTTAATTTCAGAATGCGTTTTGATCTTTATTTACTAAAATAATTGTCCTGAAAAAATTCGACTAGTACATTTATATTTCAAGAACTATGCTCCAAATAGACGAAATTAATAAATATATATATATATATATATATATATATATATATTAAAAATAAAAAAAAAAAAAAAAAGACTTATTGGCTCCTCGTTTAGAGGTGGGCCGGGAATGCGCAGATGGAAACATATGAACTCCTATGTAATACAACGCTGCTGAAGGCTGGTGACCTTCTCAGCATAAAACATCAACCAATTGCGACTCTTTCGGTTTAACATTTGGTTAACTATTTTTACTATACGGTGAATCACTACTTGACTTGGACATGATTTCAACTCGCAAAACAAATTTCGCGCATAAAGGTGGTAGTTGGGTGTACAATCTAAACATGAACAATACAAACAATAAAGTAACCTCGGACTGGACTGAAACTTTGATTGACTAAATGCATACACACGGTAAACGTAAAGTTTGAGTTTCAGGCGATGAATGGAGACTGGGTGTTTGTAATGCTAGAGGAGTGAATGATCTTAAAGTAAGAGAACTACGAGAAACTATGCATGCTAGGAAACTAGATATTTTATGTGTACCTGAGACAAAGAAAAAGGGATGCGAAAGTAGAAACATAGAAAATGGGGTGTTGAAAAGCGGTTTTGAAATATGGTTAGGAGTAGATAGGGAATCACATGGTAGTCAAGGGGTCGGTTTGATTATGAATGAAAAAGCAAGATATATGTTCCAAAAACGACTTAAATACTTCTTTTCTCCCCTTTTCAGATAGTTGGAAAAAAATCTTTCTGATTGTAGGATTTATTATAAAGATACGGAAATATACGCTAAAGTAAAGGAATTACCTTCTTCATTTTAAATCAAATACAACTTTAGTCATTTTTATCTGAAGAAGATTGAACATAACATATGGTCGTTGCGAACTTTTGGGTTTCTATTATACGATGAACAGAAACGAGCGTGAAGCGCGAGGTTCACATGATGATCAAACGAAATATCGAGCGCGAAGCGCGAGTGTCGTGATGAGAATGTGTTCCTTAAGGTCGATAGAACCTTAAGTAAATTAGTTCTTCTTTTTATGTAAAACTGACATAATTAAACCAAAAGCAGGTCATAACGATGAAGCTTTAAGAGAGTATTAGCCCGCGAAGCGTGCACTAGCGAGGACACGAAGTGTGAAAACCTAGACGACAAATGTGTCCGAGCGCGCAGCGCGAGGTGAATACAATATCGAGCGTGAAGCGCGAGATAAACATATAAACGAGCGCGAAGCGCGAGATGAATACCCAATCGAGCGCGAAGCGCGAGATCCAACAGGTGCGCGCCCTAGGCGCGCTGAAACTTGCGAGCGAAGCGAGCCGCGCGCGAAGCGCGCTATGAGAATGTGCCCGCGAAGCGGGCAGATTTTTTTGTTTTGTTTTTGCTCGATCGCGACCAAAACTGAGGGCCAAAACCCGATATTAAAATTATTGCAACACATTTTCTAATACGAACTTTTTACCAACATAAAATACTTTTCAACAATTTGTAAGAAATTTTATCAAGATTGCTCTATTTTCCGAATTTCAAAACCACGTTTTGTAGCATAAATAATGTTCAAAATGCTCTGAGTAATATTAAGCGTCTTTTTCTAGAAAATTAAAAGGCAAGCGTAATTCTTTAACAGAAGGAACTGAAGATTTTCATTTATATTTTACAAATTATACTTATAATTCAAAAAAATATTATTTCTTGTGGTATTCATAATTTTTGAGAGATTTCACATACTTCAGTACCAAAAATTGACTCCTATGCGCGTGCTTTATTTTTCGATTTGAAGGGAAAAGCAATTTATAATCAAAACATTCCAAATACATTTTTTTTTGTTTATTTGGTTTCGAGTTTCCATGAAAAAATATTTTCTCAAAATTCTCCAAAAGAACGTCAAAAAGGTTTTTGAAGACTTCAAATGAGTCAAATTACAATTTCAACACAAAAATGATAATACATATGTATTTTCGTTATTGTATTTTGCACACGACGACATCAAAAAATTACTATTGTAATTCAAAAACTAAAGTCACAATGTATGTAACTATGTATATTTCTTGGTTGCCCACTCATGGTATGACTATTTTTTCTTAATTATGAAAAAAAACTTTTTGAAATTTAAGAATTTTGAATTAGATTAAAGTCAAATTCAAAATCCCATTTAACGTCCAATAATCAAGTTAATGTATAGAATTCCTGAAAACAAAACAAGAATTAAACGATCAAATTTGGACAAACACCACAAAATGCTCCTATTGCAATTCCTCCTATTGCAATGGGTCAAGACCCATGAAAACGCATTGCTAAATGTAATTAATCATACTAGAATAACTTTTGTTTAATTTATCCAAATCAGTTTTTAAATTAATAGACAACTTATTTTGTTTTTTAATATAAAGCATTTCCATGAATTCTCTCTTTCTCTCATTACTTTCACTGTGTAAAATTTCAACATTATCCCAGTCAAACTCATGGTCAACATCAACAAACCCTCTCGTATGTCTAGCAAGAACTCTTAGAACAACGTCCTAAACCAACATCACTTTTGTGTTCCTCCAGCCTAATATTAAGAAGTCTGCCAGTCTGTCCCACATAAGTCATCTTACAGATCTTGCAAGTGATCTTGTAAACAACACCACCTTTTTCAAATTTATCTAAAGGATCTTTACCAAAAGTTATTATTGAATCCATTTTAAATGGTATATGGAAAATAGTATGAATATTAAATTTTTTTAACATAAATTCAATAGTTTTTGAAATTTGACCAAAAAAAGGAAGAACAAAAGTATTGAAAGAACTATATTCTTTCAATTCTTCCTGATTATCTGTAGATAACATGTTACCTTGTTTGTTTTTTATTTGTTGAATTCTAATTGTGATATGTTGCTCAATCAACTTTTGTGGGTAATGATTAAGAAAAAGGATATTCCTAACTATATTCAAATTCTCTTCGTGAAATGAAATGTGGGACAAACCTAGAGCTCTGTCAACTAAGTTTTTGATTACTGTAATTTTGTTTTGAAAAGGATGAGCCGAAAAGAAATTTAAAATTCTACCTGAATATGTACTTTTCCTATACCAACTGGTAATAATATTACCATCCTGACCCTTAATTACTTCTACGTCCAAAAAACTGATTCTATTATTGTTCTCTATTTCATGGGTGAACTGAAGTTTTGAATGAAAACTATTGAAAGCATCAAAAACTGCCTGTAACTCTTCTAGAGGAACACATAATAAGGTATCATCAACATACTGAAAGTAAAAGGGCAAAACAAAATCCACTTTCTTGAAAGCAAAGATCTACAAATCTTCCATAACAATTTCTGCTAAAATCGGAGAAATGACTGAACCTATGGGAGTACCGAATTTTTGCCTATAAAAAGATCCATTGAATTTAAAATAAGTTGAGTTCATAATGAAAACTATCCCTTCAATAAAATCTTCTTGACTTAATCGAGTACGTGTTTTTATATTATCCCATCTATTTAAAATTGCCTGTTTAACCAATTCAAGGGGTATACTTGGAAACATTGCAACAACATCCAAAGAAATCATTACATGGTTATCAGGAACAGTTTTTTGAATAATAATTCTTTGGAATTCCCAACTATTTTTAATCTTGTATTTGGAAGTTCTAATTGAGTCTTTAAGTATCAAATTAACGTTTTGTTCTAAAAGTTTCGTGGGAGTGTTAATAGTTGAAATAATCAATCTCAAAGGATAGCTATCTTTATGAATCTTTCTCAAACCATAACATCTTGCAAGAACTGTGTCTTCGGTATTTATATCAGTCCATCTTATATCCTTTCCCAAAAGCCCTTTCTTTCTCCAATTGTCTAGCATCTTGAAAGTGTCTCTTCTTAATTGTTGAAACGGATTTTCATTCAATAATTCAACGTTATCACGATTGGAAAGTAAATCCTCCATATCCCTAATATAATCCGATTTCTTCATACCAACTGTAATATTGCCTTTATCAGCATTCATGCAAATTATATCAGGGTTGTTTTTAAGGAAACCTTTCGTTATCTTGAAACCTTCAGAAATTTTACGATCAATACTACTAATGTGCAAACAATTTTTATCGACAAAGCCCTTCGACAAGTGTAAAACCTTGTTTCGGAAATCCTGTTGATCTAATATTGGAATTTTGTGTATACTTGATTCAACATCTTTCACTATTTCCATAATTTGTTTCGATTTACTTTTAATTACATGGTTACTAAAACCTTTACCTAATCTGAGAATATCTGCAACTGAATCAGGAATTTGAATATTTGCCAAATTTACAAACCAAGGATCCTTATCTTCTTTTTCAAAAATCTTGTGTAAATTTACATTTTGCTCTTGAATATTAGTTTGTTGATCAATCAAAATAGAAATTTTGTTCTCATGTTTTTCATCATCGTTTAAAAATCTTCGGTTAAGGAAAATGTGATGTTTTGAAAGATCAATGATTTTATCTTGTGGCAAACATACTTCTAATTCACTTTTGATTTTGTAAATTTTTACTTTTAAAAAATTAACATGATCTGAAACATCCTTGATCAGTAAATTCAGCATTAAGAGTTTGAAATTCTTTAAATTATGTTCAAATTGTCTATTGCAAAAATTACTGTGAAAAGCAAAATCTCGAAATTTGTTATCCAAGAAAAATATTTTTTTAGGTAAAACATAATTTCATCGACATTCAATCAAAAAACTTTTCTGAAGGATACTGCCTCTTAATTTTTGGTTGATATCACACCATAGTTTAACCTTTCGGAAGGCTTCAGGACCATATGCAACTTTGATCTGATTAAAAAACATCATTTTAAAAAAACGATAGTTAGAAATGACCTCCAATCCAAGTCAGCTAAATTGAAATTTAAGAATTTTAAATTAGATTAAAATCAAATTCAAAATCCTAATTCGCGTCCAATACTCAAGTTAATGTATATAATTTCTGAAAACAAAACAAGAATTCAACGTTCAAATTTGGACCAACACCACAAAATGCTCCTATTCCAATTTCATCGTTTTGGTGCTCACACAGCACCCTTATCAAGGCAAGAAAAATTAGGGCAGGTAGGAACAGCAATGAAATAACGACGCTATCTCCTCGATACCTTCAACTGAAAGATGAATTAACGAATTATAAAATTGCCGAATTATAAAATAAATGAATTGTTAAATTCCCATAAATATTTCAATTCCTGAAATTTAAAT
Organism: Andricus curvator; assembly: GCA_932195095.1. Taxonomy (NCBI): domain Eukaryota; kingdom Metazoa; phylum Arthropoda; class Insecta; order Hymenoptera; family Cynipidae; genus Andricus; species Andricus curvator. The sequence goes on along the minus strand of CAKNYM010050472.1, from coordinate 66,530 downwards.
TTGTCCAAATTTAACATTGCTGAAAATAATTAATAATTTATTAATTATTGATTAATTAAATTGTTTGTTTTATTTATAATTTCATGATTAGCTCATAAATTGATAATCAAGTAACTATGTTCGGCAGTTCAAAATTTTGGGAATTAAAATATTTGTGGAAATTCAATAATTCGTTTAATTTATCATTCGGTAATCGTCTAATCCGGCAATTTTATCATTTGGACTCGAAGTCGGTCAATTTTAGTTTCGGATATTTTTAAATTCGGGATTTTATTTTATGTCAATTAAAAATCTTGTCGTTATTTGAAATTTTGGAAATTTTATAATTTGATCATTTATATTTTCGACAATTTTTTTCATTAATTTGTGTATTCGTTATTTATTTTTTCATTATTTTTTATAAGTCCCGAACATCCATGCAATTTTTTTTTGAATTATGTCAATTATGCCGCTTTTTCCTATATCAAACAAAAAAATAAGTAAGTCCATACGTCACATTTACTACCTGACTCTACATTATGAGGAAAAAAATGATTTTAAACGGTTTTTCTTATTCATTTTTTAATTTGTATGCATTTTTGCTATGGTAGAATCGTTCTACGAAACAGGAGATAACGCAAATCTCATAATCAAGTAAGTGAGCAATTAATATTTCGAGTCTTACAGTTTGACGTGATTTGAAATGTAGCAATTTACGCTACACGCGTAAACATCTTTCCTCTCCCACCTTTTATTGACTTAAGGTCAAACAAGGATCGGATCATGCTCAACCATTAACTGTGGTTTCTTCCGTAAAGTCGAAGATAATTTAGCGCTACTAGATTCATTGAGGGCTCGCTCAATTTGATGTTTTATAAATTTCAACCAGAAAGCTGTTACCCTCAATAATATTGGCCAACTGGAAAGCTTCTCAGAAAAAGTCCGTTTTATATCAGAGTCCAATTTATCTGATGTATTGGAATTTACGATGAACGTGTGAACATGCTTCACCTAACATAATTCTGGATGAGCCTTGTCCTTTTCAAACAACTCAAAATCACCAGACCAATTTCCAGGAGATAGGACCAACCAGTTTGGGCCATTCCACCAAAGTGTATTTGACGTTATTTCAGTCGGAGAAATTCCACGTGATGCGCAAACCGCAAGATTATAAGCAGTAGGCACATGATGCCGTGAAGCTTTCGGAAGGCGAGTGACTATCTCAGACACTCGATTAGCGACAAAAGTTGGCCATTTAGGCTCTGGCTTATTAAGGCAAGCAAGAACAATTTTTGAGTCTCACCAAAGATAAGTTGAAGCTGACTCTAAATTTAACGCACTTTAAACATACTTCACCGCTTGTGTTAGCAACAATGCGGCGCATATTTCCAAGCGGGGAACGCTGAGTTTTTTTGAAGGAGCAAATCGAGATTTTGCATAGGTAAGAGATGTAATGAACCTTTTCTCTGATGCAATGCGTGAATACACAGATGCAGCATAAGCTTGCGTTGATGCATCAGCGAAACCGTGTATTTCCACGTCTTTTGAATTTGATGTAATACCTACCCAACGTGGAATAGACACAATTTCTAACTTCTTCAGCTTTGTGCAATAAGATTACCATTCTTCATGCAAATAATCTGGCAGCAAATCATCCCAGTGTGATTTTAACGACCATAATCCCTGCATGAAGATTTTGGCTCTGACACTTATAGGAGTTAGATAACCAACTAGATGAAACATTCGAGCAATGGTACAGTCCAAGTCCGATAACTTGCCATCCGATAAGTGTACACTCCCCTTAAAACGTCACCACACGTACGGCACGCACACTAATTGGGGTCTCCCACTACGTGTGCTAGTTTTCTCATGATTTAGAAATTATTCTTACGCATGCGCGCACTTAATATCGTGCTACTAGATGGGTCATCCGATAAGTCTGCCATTCCTGGAATTTTCCACCCCTACAGCCCCGAAGTTGGAAAGTTATCGGACTTGGGCTGTAGATAAAACAGTACGTTTAGTGTAAATATTTGGAACCTTTATACCTGTGCGGATTTGTAATTAATCCAGCATAGGATCCCATGAGAGTCCTAAGCACATAATGATGAAAGATTACGTGACCACTTATCTAACTGAAATCCACCACGAGCCAAAATATCGATTACCTGTTTCTTTTAACTTTGAGCAGACTCAAAATTGTCTGCTCCGAAGAGAAAATCATCAACGTAGGAATTCTCTAATATAATTTTTGAACCTAGAGGATACAGGAAGGCTTCATCATGAGCGAGTTCTTTCATTACTTTCAAAGAAAGATATGGAGCAGCTGCAGTTCCGTATGTTACAGTTAATAACCGAAATGATTGCGGCGAAATGTCCGGATTCTCGCGATGGATAATCCTTTATTAATCAACATCACGTCGATCAATCAGAATTTGGCGATACATCTCAGATATTTCGGCACACAGTGGGACTTCATACATGCGTCATCGCATAATAATTGTAGGAAGATCTGATTTTAATTTCGGCCCTACGTGTATGTGAGAATTTAAACTCGTGCCGTTAGTTGTCAAACTTGAGGAGTTGAAGACTACGCGCAAACGCGTTGTAGTTGAACTACCTTTGATAGCATGGTGGTGAGGTATATGCACCAACTGCGTATTTGCATACGGGTCACCTGAGGTGACACGTTCCATATGACCAAGACATTCATACTCACTCATAAGTATAATAATTTATACTCAGCTTGAGTTGGTAATTTACGCTCAATATTAAACAATCGTTTTGTCGCAATGGTAAACGAGATTTCAATATTAACTAAAGGACCTAATTTGATAGCGAACGATGTAACGTCCCGTGTTACCACGAGAGTGAGTACACAGTTTTTCATCTTCCCTAAGATGAGTCACCTGTGGAATTTCTTGTACTTCCCAAAATTCATTAAGGGAGGAAGAAATTTCACTGATTTGACAGCAGTGAAGAACTGTAACATTCCTCAACATATTAGCAGAAGTACCCTCCAATGCTCCAACAATAATCCAGCCAAAGGTTGTGGCCTGAGCGATTAGGGCGTCAATAGGACCTTTCATTAAACCCTGTTCCATGATCGCAGAATAAACATCAGCAGCGAACATAATGTCCAGCCGATCCTTGAAAAAAGGTTCAGGATACGCATAAGTTAGATCTTGCAAGTGATGCCAAGAATCGATATTTACATCTTGCCTATTAGAAGGCGTATAGAGAGTCACATCATGACAAACAAATATGACCAATGTCAGTTTAATGTTTGGATTGATTAAAGATTCTATATTGAGTGTTACAATCGCAGTAGCAGTAGTCAAATGAGCCCCAGCTAAACCTTCTACAATCGAAGGAATACGACGTCGTGGTAATCTGAATTTTTGACAATTAATTCTGTAATAAATGTATGATCTAAAAAAGGATCAATCATTGCTCTCACAATTTTAGAGCGTCCACTCGAACCTTTTAATAAAACTCAAGCAGTAGCAAACATGGCAGAACAATGACGTCGTGTTCCTTTATGAGAAAAATGAGACACGTGTTTGTCTGTGGAATATTTTCAGACTTCAAATTTAAATTATCACTATTATTGAGACTAAGATCAACGTTACGATTCAATAATGAGTGATTCAGTCTATTGTATTTAGTGCATAGATATTTACTTGAACATTTAAAGGGCCTGTGGCTAGCTCGTGTACAATTGAAACATAAATAAATCGCTTTTAATATTTCATAGCGCTGATCTACGGTTTTAGTTTGAAATTGTGAACACTTTGCCACTATATGTTGAGATTTACATAAAGTACAAGGATGACTTAAAATAGCTGAGCCTTGACTCGACTATAATATTTGCATCTGATTTGTCAGTAGTCGTGTGATGCGACTTTATATTTTTATTTTGACGTATTCTGATGTTATCGTGATTTTGAGGAGTTACAGCTTCTAATGCATGAATCCGTTTGTTTCAAAAAGGCTTCGACTTCATTATCTGGATATTTGTTAACATCACTCAAGGATAATTCCCAGGCTTTCCTGGTTTGCTTTTCAAACATATATTCACAATGTGATGTATAAACAACCAGTCGCGTTTTAGTTTAGCTGCACCTTAGTTATCAAGTGAATCGATCGCTATTTCATATTTATTATAAATAAGTTTTAATTCGCAAATCGATTCTTGACTAGCAGCAGAAATAGAAAACAAATCATCCAACACTTTATTATTAATGAAATGTTTGTCTTCATACCAAGATTTTAACGCGTCCCATGCCTCTTTATAATTAACATCAGTTATCGTAAGTGAACTTAATATCTGTGATGCTTCACCATCTAGACTTGACATAGGATAGAGATGCTTTTGAATATCGGATAATCGATTTGAATCAGGAACAAGTGATTTAAATGAATCATGAAAACTTATCCACTCTACATAACTTCCAGAGAAGATCAATAGCTTGCTCATATTGATCAGAAGCATTACAATGCTCGTTGTCTATGAAGTATTCTTCTGTTCCTCTTTCGGCATCGGTAGCAACGGCGTTGGTCTGATTGTGGTACTTGCAGGCGAGTTCCCAACGATCCTTAAGTATATAAATTCTGCTTTGAATCTTAGCAGCTGTCACATTATCCTTTCAACTCTTATTAAAGTTGGAAATAGTACGGCCAATAAGTCTGCATGTGTCGCGTTAGTTAGGTAATAAAGTTTTGAGTGCCATTGCTTTGTCGGTTGTCATTGTGAACAAAAATACTCACTTTTCAATTAATTCAAAAGTCACTTCATGATTCCAATATTAGCGAACACCTAATCACTGAGTATCGATTTACTGTAATAACATCTGAAGTATAACAGTAGCGATTCACTCATATATGCGTGTGATAATAATACATACACAACTAACTGATACACGGTTAAACCCGTGAATGTCAATTGGAGAGAGCCAGGCCCTATCAGCACTATCGACCCTTGAGAATTGATCAAAGTGAGTGAGAAGCGGATGCACTTGTCTTCCAAGATCTGTGAGACCTCAATAATTAATTTCTTCAAGATGTAATCAGAAAAAAATACTCCTTTAAGGAAGAGCATCACTTACAGCCCAACTGCTCATTGTTAACAAGTTGCATCAACAATGTCAAGCAGAACAATCTTCAAGATTGCGAAGCTACGAGGTAAAAATGGCTACCAACCATCAGAACACACTTTATTTTAAATTCACAAGATAATCCAAAAACCTTTGTATCTCGGTTCGAAGGACCAGTGTTTATGCATGCAATTTATCAAACTCAACCAAACGGTTACATAGTTCAATTATTGTAAGGATTAGGCGGCTCTGATAGTCAAAAAGGTTTTTGGCACAATGAAGCACAGGCACTTTTATACTACAAGTGCATTTATTACAATAACATGCAAATCACTTCATACAACTATGATAAATTGTTTATAAAAATATTTGTGCCTAACTTAGATTTTCAGCTTAACCTCAAGCTATTTGAATGGGAGGAACGAATTCATTGTACTTGAACTTCAAAAATTTGGAATTTGTTCATCTAATTTGTTTATGAAAATATAAATTGTTATATTTTACCAAATATTATCAAACATATATTATTTTTAAAAATATTTGCACCAATTCATGCATTTTGTTGAAAATTCGTATTTTTGGTTGGACAATAATTTGGTTAAAAATCAATCTTTTTTTTGGTGAAGAATTACTCTCCTAAGTTGAAAACTTGTTTTTTTTTTTTTAATTGAAAATTAAATTTCTGGACAGAATATTCAAATATCCTATTTTAAGTTGAAAACTTTTCTTCTTTACTTGAAAATTTGATTTTTTTTAATGGTAATTTATTTTTTTAACTGACAATTCCTCTTTTTAGGATCCGTATAATCTACACCCCTCCCCATCTCATTCAAAAATAACGTGAGACGATGGGGTGGGGAAAAATCTTACTGTTCCTTATCAATGAACATAGTAGTTCAACTTTCAAACAAGTAGTTGAATTTCGAAACAAACATGTAATAGTTGATATTTTAAACAAGAAAAGTACACCAATTTTTTTTTAAACTTCATAAATCGGTACTGGTTGGTCATGTAATATTGTAATATTGTCGTGTTTTGAATATCAAAAAAGTTTTTTTCATATAAACAAAATAAACCATTTTTTTGAAACTTCGTAAATCGGTACTGGTGGGTCATGAAAGGTTCATCAATAGGTCAATTAATGCATCTCAAGGAGGCGAACAAATAGACTAAATATAATATTGTCGTCTTTCGAATATCAAAAAAGTTTTTCTCATATAAACAGAATAAAACATTTTTTGAAACTTCATAAATCGGTACTGGTATGTTAAAAAGGTTTCAACAATAGGTCGATCGATGCGTTTCAGAGACGCGAATAAATACCCTAGATATCGTATTGTTGAATTTAGATATCAAAAAAGTTTTTCTTATATAAACTCGTTAAAATTTTTTTTTTAAATCTCTAAACCCCAGGAAAAACCATTTGTAAATGGTCGATCTAGCTCAAAATCCTATCAGACATGGATATCCATCCGAACTACACTTCGTCCAAATTTCATGATCATAGCTGTTTTACTTTTCGAGAAATGGTGAACAGAAAAAAGTTACACACGCACTGACATTTTTTAAAAACTTTATTTTCGAACTCCTGGGGTCGAATTATATCAAAATAAGTCAAAAAAGTATGTTTGAAAATTTAGGTCATTACAAACCTCCCTCTATGTGGAAGCAAAATAAAAGATTTTAATGATTAAGGGGTACAATTAGGAGTATTAAGAATGACCGGGAATTTTGATCACCGGGAAAACCCCGAGAAATCACAGGAATTTGATTCAAAGAGTGAATTATTTTATTTCGAAATAAAACCTCAAGAAATCAAAAGAGATCATGAAGTGAAACTTTCTTCGATCGTTTTTGTATATTCAAAAATATGAGAGAAAACAAAGTTTTCATATTTCATTTCGGTCTTACCATCAATTTAGAAAAAATAAAATAAATCGAGTCAAAAGTCCTTTTTATTATGACGTTTCGGCCTCATATGTGGGCCTTCATCAGAAACAAACATCTCAGAGGCAATAATCGGAGTCAATGCTAACATACGTCGAAGCGAACATTTACAATTTCGTATTAAGTCAGTGCATTATGAAATTGTAAAAAAAGTATTGGGAAACTATAGAGATCAAAAGAAATTTCTCAATATGTTCAAAAAAGTTCAGATTTTGTAGTTGTAGTTTTGTAGTTGTAGTTGAATTTTCAACTAAGAAGTTAAATTTTTGAACCAAAAAGTATTAATTTTTAACAAAATTGTTCTCGTGTTGAATTTTCAATCAAACAGCTGCTATTTTATCCCAGGAAGATGCAACTTATACCAGAAAGTATGAATTCTAAATTAAACAGATGAATTTTCAAAAAAATAGTTGAATTTTCATTTTTTTTTAAATTCAGTTTGAGTTTCTAAAAACAAAATATGAGTTTTAAGTAAGAAGTAAATTTGCTATAAAGATACTTGAATTTTCAACCTAAAAAGAAGATTTTTCAAAAAAAATAGTTAAACTCGCAACCAAACAGTTTCATTTTTATCAAAGATATTTTGTAACAATAAGATTTTTTGTGATAATTTTTTTATATAAATTCATTTGACGCGTCTTTAAAGCCAAAATGCTTCAAATTTTAGAGTAATAAACTACATCGAGAATTTCTAAACAAATTTCTAAGCACACTTTTTTTGGAAATGCTATCCAAGAATCGAATATTCTGTTTTTACGCCAAACGACGACAGATAGGTGAAAAAAGTTTAGGAGAAGAATTGTAGCATTTAAAAATTCTATAATTTTGTTCCATCAATTTTCTTATAATACTTGATATTTTGGTTTCATTAATTGAAAATACTATGAAAAAAAAAATCAAATTTTGATCCGACGGAGGAAAAAAGTTTCAAGGAGGAATGATAGCTTTCGAAAAATCCTCTAATATTTTTCATATACATTTTTTGGTAGGAGTCGCCAATCTGGTTTTGTTTATTGAAAATACTATTAAAAAAATAGAAAATTCAAATATTTGGCGAAACGACGTGAAATGTGGAAAAAAGTTCCAAAGAGGAATTGCAGCTTTCAAAAAGTACTGCAGATTTTTTAAAACTACTTTTCCATAGCACTTTTCATTTTGGTTTTATTTGTAGAAAGTACTATGGAAAACGTCGAAAATTCAAATTCTGAACCAAATAACGTGAGATACGGAAAAAAATTTCAGCGAGGAATTGCATCTTTTAAGAATTTCTCTAAAATTTTTTCAACCCAATTTTTTATAGGGCTTGTTATTTTGGTTTATTTATCGAAAATACTCTGAAAAAAAATCAAAAATTCAAATTTTGAGCCAAACGACGTGAAATATTGGAAAGCTAACTTGGTGGAGCAAAAGATTGTCCAATACATGGACTTAGTACAGTTGGTTCCGCAAAATCAAATGGCGCTATTAGTTTTTCCCTATCTCGAATATTGAAAGAAATTGTTCAAATAAAAATGGTTTAAACTATTTAAAACTAAAATTTTCACACCACAATGTGTGGTAGAATTTCAAAGAACTTTTAAGACAATAAAACTTGTTTTGAAAAATGTTGGATAAAGTGTTGTGATATTGGATAGTAGTTGATTTAGAAAAAATAATTATTTATCGAGGGGGAGTAGGTGAGCATTCTGTGATTTTCGTAGATATCATATATTTTCGCAATTTTTAATTCTTCTAATCGGTGATAAAAATTTTTTATTTTTCCGGAACAGTTTCCATTGTTCTTTTAAATGTCTTTTCCATTGATCATAAGGCTCTTTTGAAATAATACGTATTATATCTTCAATCATGATAGTCGAAAACTAACTTCACTTTTTTTGGAAAAGGCAAACATTTATTTTAATTTTTTCATCTCAAAAAAGCTCAGATGTTTCCCTTTAGGAGCATAAATGTTCTCTGCCACAATTGAGATAGGGGTTTTGGGATGCTCATTTCACAAGCATTTTGCTTCCCGTTAGCAAGTCAGAAGAAAATCAGAAGAATCAAATTTTGTATTTGAAATTGAAATTTTTCGAGCACCTATCTCTTTCCCAGCTTTATGATTTTTTCATAAAAATTGTTAGAATTATTTTATTTGAAAATTTATGATCAAAAATTCTTTTCTATTCATGCATTCACTTTGAATTATGTCACTGAAAAAAGTTTTTCTGTTCAAAGCAGATGTTTCCAATATTATAAATGAGCATGACTTCCTTATCCCTGCAATAAAGTGCATTATTATTATAGGTCAATTGATCTACTTTGAATCAAGGAATCTTTTCCGTTATTGCATCAATTTCAAATCAGGGTTATAAAAAAAGTTTGACTATAAAAATCCGTTTTTTTTCTTCAAATATTATGCCTTACCATACCTTCCTTACTCTTCAATAAAATGTATCAATATTACAGGTCATCGATTCGTTTCGAATCAACATATCTTGTCTATTCTCGCATCAACTTTAAATTATGAAAATGAAAAGATTTTTACTATAAAAATCGATTTTTCATATGATATAAATAACCATATCTTCCTTACTCTTTGATAAAATGTATTAATATTATAGGTCAATCGATTTGTCTCGAACCAAGGAATCTTTTATGTTCTTGCATCAACCTTTAATTATGTTAGTGAAAAAAGTTTTACCATAGAAAACCGACATTTGAAATATTATAAAGTGCTAAAAAAATAAACTGAATATTTTTAGAAATCCTTCTGTCAGTTTCAAAATATTATCGTTTTCGTGTTCACAAGAAAGTGTGACATCCATATACACATACTCGCACATATCCTCTCAAACACAAATCCGCCAAATTGCTTAGAACATTGTATTAGAAATTTTCCAATTGAGAAACTTTCAATTGAATGAAATCAAACTTTTTTCGGAATTTTTACCATTATAAAGGTTTTCTCTATAAGGAAGCAATACGCGTCCTATTAAAAAAAAGATAATAAATTTCTAGTTTTTTTTAGGATGAACAGCTGTTGTCTATTCATTTCTTACTCGCAGCTTGTATCGTTTTTAAGGTTTTCTTTCTCTCTGAATCAAAATTGGCAAAATTTAAGGGATTCGATTAGCTAAATGTGAACCCCTAAGAATTAGTAGAAAATTAGTAATTCATGTAGTGGAGATATTTCCTAATTCAATAGTAGAAAACTAATTTCTTGTAAAAGAAATTATTTAGGACTGTGGATAATAATTAGGAAAGGTTAGAAAATGAAATACCTGAAAAATAGAAATGTTTAATAAAATAAAGTTATGGTGTAACACTCTTAACTCTGTTAAAACAATCAGAAGGTCATATTATGAAATTCTAAATGTGACGTAGCCTCTCTCCAATTTCGAAATGTTACCTTTCGATTATTTGAACAAAGTTATGAAAGATAAGACTTTGTTGCAATCTAAAAATTATAATGTATCAATATGGGTTATAATTTAATTATGCATGTTTAGGGTCATCATGCACTATTTTGGAATGGAGTTCTGTTTCCCGTTGTAAAAATTGGTTTCGGGTGTATATTCTCCTTATTGTTCATAGAAAATTACAATTATTCAGAAAACTTTTGTAATAATTAGTAGCCCTGAATAAGCATCAACACGGAAAAAAGTGATCCGTAAAAAAGTCACCAACTAGTAGCTAGGTCTCGAATATGCGAAAAATTCATCGGATATTGACACTGATATATATAAATACACTGGATGCAGGATTCAATGGAAAACGCGTGTGCCTACTTGAAGGCTTCGGAGTTGCCATTTTTTAGGGATGCTTTGGTTCGGGACCATTCGGGACAGATCGGGATATGCGGGAGATTCAAATGTAGTATGGAAGAGAACTGAAAAATATTAATAAAAATCATGTAAAATTTAGTTTATTGTCAATGAGTGAATCGACTAAAACTGGAAACTAAATAAAACGTAATAAAAAGTAATTACATAAAAAAAAATCGAAAAGTACAAAAAAAGGAAAGTCGATGTCATTTTGAATTGGCAGAATACACATTTTGTAAATACGTGGCTTAGAATATTGATTTATTTTTTCTCTTTGAAAGAACAATAAAACTTTGAAGTTTTTACAAGTGAACAATATAATAATTGTAATATCCTAAAAATCTGTATACGTTAGAATTGTGAAACATTTAACCTTCAAAAGATACCAATTTGTACAAAATAATTTTTCTGCTAATAAAATAAGTGGAGTGAAATTGTAAATATGACTAATGGATATTAAAAAACTTTGAATTAATGTTCAATAAAATTTCGTAGGAAAAAGTATAAGGTATACACAGGGCTCGGAACTGCTCAAGCTAAAAAAAATATTGAAATAGTAACCATACTTCTCTCAAAAAAGTAACCGAAAAGTAACAATAATGTGTCAAAAAAGTAATCAAAAAGAAGGTTTTTTTTACCAAGAAGACGAATTTTCCACCAAAATTATAAATCTTCAACGAAAAAATATATGTTTAAGAAAGTAGGTCAACTTTTAACAAAATGGTTGAATTTTTCTGACTACAAAAAAACTTAATATAAAAAACAGTAGAATTCATTAAAAAAAGACGATTTTTCAGCAAAATAGGTTATTTTTCAACCAAATTGTTGACTTTTTAAGCCGCCAGAAAGATGAATTTTTACAAATCATTTGAATTTTCAACCAGCAAATATGGATTTTTGATAAAAAAGCTATCTGTCAACCAAATAGTTCAATTTTCTACGAAAACAGAGGAATCTTCAACCGAAAAAGACGAATTTTCAACAAAATAGGTACATTTCTAACCAAACAGATAAATTTTCAAATAAAATTATGTATTTTTAAACAAACGGGTGATTTTAGATCAAGAAGATTGATTTCCCTGGTGGAAAAATTTTTACAAAGAAGTGCAGAAACCTAAAACTGTTTTTACAGCAATCTACAAATAAATACAATAAATTACAACCAAAATTACAGGAAAGTACAACTTTTTTCTATTATTGAGACGAATTTTGTACTTTTATTGTATATTTTTGTACATTGTTTTATTTTGTTGTAGTTTTAATTTTCTACGAGAATTTACAACTACAAGAATCTACAGGAATTTACATATTTTGCAGCCAAAAAATTGTTCTTTTTCGACCTAAGATGACAAATATTTAGAATATTGCAATGATATAATTTTAAATTAAGATGTGTACCTGATCGCTATTACAAACAAGCTTCTATGTTTAAACTTTAAAGTAATGGTAAAATATTAAAACAAAATAATGAAAAATCGTTATTAAACACCAAAAAACCGTAAGTTTGAAGTTTTTTCAAATATATAGCAATTGATTGGACACCATATTACATATATGCCATTTAAAATTATCTCTTTTCAATATTCTCAACATTTGCCATCCTATGTCGAAAAAGAACAACTTTCTGAATTCAAATAAAAATTGAACAATTGAGAAAGAATTGAGGGTTCGGATCAAAGAATGGGTCGCGCGCTCGATAACGCGCAAAAGTATTGTCACGCGTCTCGTGATATCCAAATTTTAAAGTTCAAAAAATTAAATTTTTAAAAATATGGACATATAAAAAAGGGCAAGACGGAACTTTTTTATATTCGCAGTTTTTTCGTCCGATGAATATTTTTAATAGTAAAAATGAAAAAGTGAAAAAAAATTTCCCCAAATTCAATTATTTTTTGAAACATAAATCGTCAAAACTCAGCTAAATATGATTGAAACTGTTTAAAATTTTGTATGCGCACGCAATGTATCCTAGCAATGCCTACAAAATTTAAAAAGCAATCAAAACTGCCTATTGTTTAATAATAATTAATTGCAAATTGAGACCGGTCGATAAGCACGTTTTTTTAGTTTCGGCAAAGAAAAGTATCGAGGAAACTTCAGAGTTGAAAGAACTTCCAGTGAGACATTTGTTCCTTACTATTAAAGTATGATTTCTGAAAATTTTTAGATCGATTCATTAAAAATGGACGGAAATATCCATTATGTAATAAAGCACACGACGCCGTCTACGATGGCAAGCGCTTCTCAACGTTCGCTTGTACCCTCGCCGGTACTCGCCTATAAGGGTCGCGACTTTTCAATAATAATTAAATATTTTAGAACCTGCCTTCCCCAACTGATAGAAATTCGACTGCTTTATATGTTTTTGACTTTCTATTGTTTTCAGTGAATTAACATTTAATTAAAAAGCAGAAAATTTCTTCCTTCGCAATTTTTTCCAACCTTTACCTTGTTTTCTTATTTACAGTAATAAAAAATTTAGTTTGTTATAAAGATGAATAAAGACGAATAAAGATTTTAGTTGTTGAAATTATTACACAGAGAAATATATGAGTTCGGATTGTTTAAAAATTCGTCATCGAATTTCCCCGCTTTAATTAGGTTGTTCCCAGAATTTAAATCCAACAGTGAATGCTCGTTTTCATTATTTTTTGTTTTCAATGGTATATTTGATAAATTCAAGAACAATTTTTGATAGTAACATTCAACATCCAAGGATTCGTTATACGGCGCTGCGTCGAAAATTTCAAAACAAAGGCACTAGGCGGTTTGTTTACATTCTTTATTACTGTAAAGAAGAAAACAAAGTAAAGAGTGGACAAAATTGCGAAGGAAGACATTTATTACTTTTTAATTAAATGCTAATTCACTGAAAACCAAAGAAAGTCAAAAACATATAAAGCATTCGAATTTCTATCAATTGGGGACAAGAGGTAGGTTTTAAAATATTTAATTATTATTAAAAAGTCGCGACCCTTATAGGCGAGTACCGGCGAGGGTACAAGCGAACGTTGAGAAGCGCTTGCTATCGTCAACGGCGTCGTGTGCTTTATTACATAATGGATATTTCCGTCAATTTTTAATTAATCGATCTAAAAATTTCCAGAAATCATACTTTAATAGTGATCCTATATCTATATGTCCATATTTTTAAAAATTTAATTTTTTGAACTTTAAAATTTGGATATCACGAGACGCGTGGACAATACTTTTGCGCGTTATCGAGCGCGCGACCCATTCTTTGATCCGAACCCTCAATTGATCACGGTCATTGAAATTAAAATATTCGAACTGTTGAAGATAAAATTTTTTTTCTGTTGAAGTTACAAAAACTGAACTGCAAATTCGAGCACTCAAAGTTAAATTTTTAAAAATTTTAAACTTAAAAAATTGAACCTTGAAATTTGTTTAATTCAAACGCTTAATAATTTACGCGTATAAAATGGAAGCTTTTAACACTTTTCAATTTAAAATTTTTATATTAAAAGTCGTTAAACTGCAAAACTTTGAATTTTAACTTTGATACATTGTACAGTTAAACGATAAAAAGACAGAAATCCACGCTATCATTTTCAGTGCTGTGAATTGAAGAATTAATCAAAATTTTTTTTGAATTATATCATTTTAAGCAACTCGAATTTTTCCTACAATTTTTTGAAAATCCTGCAAAAGTAAAAAAATTACCTGCAAATCATCATCATATTCTTTTAAAAGTATCTAAAAAATGAGCATTTTTTATTCATTTAAGACCTTTAAAAATTCTTAAAAAGCTTATAAATTTTGTGTTCGAAATTTTCAAACATCTGCATTCTGTTTATAATCTTTTTTAATTTTGCTCTTAATATTAATTTTTCAAAATAAAAAAAAAATTTAAATCTTCTCAGCAAACTTAAAAATTATTTTGGTTTCTTAAAACCTTTAAAGATCCATAAAAAGCTTCAAAATTTTATTTCAAAATCTTCAAAAATCTAAATTTAGTTTTTTACTTCTCGAAATTTTGTCCAATTTTAAATTAAGTTTGGATCTTCTCAAAACTTGTAAATATATCAAAACTAACTCAAATTTTTTCTAATTTGATAATAAATTGTTCAATTTTTATTTATGCATCAAAATTCAATAATTTCACTTACATATTAAAAATTTGTTAAATAGGACAATTAAAATTGTATGGAAAGTAAAATATTGCTGAATATCCCAAAAAAGTCTTCATTAATAAAAAATTCAAATTAAATGGTTAAAAATGGAATATTTTAGATTGAAACAATATTTGAATAGGATTTGGAATTGAATAAGAGCGTTTAATTATAAATTTGAAATTATTTTAGAATTAGGAATAGTTTATGAAGTTTCAATCAAAATTTTACATTTGTTTAACTACTGATGCTTTCAAATCGAAAAATTCATATTTTTAACGTTAAAATCTGTTCAGAATCGTCCTGAAAAATCAATAATTGTTCAATTTTCAATAATTGCACTACAGTTCATTGTGATTTATTATAATAGCAAAAGTTCTTGGTAAAAGTTTATAGTTTATACTTTTTTTTTTTTTTTTTTTTTTTGAAATTTGTACATTTCTACAATAAACGACTAGTATATAAACACAATTTTCAAGTACAGTTTCCCAATATTTCAACTTTGGTGAAATCTTGTACTTTTTCGTAAAGATTTTTAACCTTCTACAATAATTTTACGTACGATTAAAATATTTTTATGACGTCAAACACCCAAATTAAAAAATGTAAAATCCTGTAGTTTTCTGTAATACCTTGTAGATGTTTACGACAAAGTAAAACGCATATTATCAATAAAAAGTTATACAAATTTTTGAATTGTCGAAAGTTATACTTTATTGTTAATTTTTTTTTGCTTTTCTACAAGAAAATACAAGAAAAAATCAACTATTTGTATTTACCTGTAGTTTTTTGTTAAATTTTGTACGTTTTTTACAAAAAAGTACATGTTTCAACCAAGAATTACAGTTATAGAATAGTTGTACTTTTTTGTAAACATTTTTTCCACCAAAAATTTTTAACAAAAATTGTTCAACTTTTAACCGAATTTCAACCAAAGATGATAAATCCTTGTTGAAAAATATAATACATAGTTCGATATTTCAAAAAAAAGAATTTAAATTTTCAATTAAAAACTAACAATTTTAGCTAAATTTCAGGTTTTATCAGGATTCATAATAGATGCAAATGATAAATATTCTAAACCACGTGTTCACAAAATGTGTATTCCATCAATTTAAAATCCCATCGACTTTCCTTTTTTTGTACTGTTCGAAAATTTTTATTTATGTAATTACTTTTTATGAAGTTTTGTTTAGTTTTCATCCCTAAAATATGGCGGCTCCGACGCCTTGAAGTAGGCACAGATCGTTCCATTGAATCCTACATCCAGTGTATTCTATATATCAGTGGATATTAATGTATTTTCGTAAATAATCTGCGAACTTTGAGAAAGAATTGACGAACTCGATGTGAAAATTCTAAAACGGTTCATCACTTTTTTTACGTAAATAATTACAAAAATATTACGAGTGATTGGGAAAAGATTCTCAGAGCACTCACAAGCTTGCCCGCACTCCTGGTTTATGTTTAGAAACTGGTGAGTCAACAGTCTTTGAGGGTTCGAATCTTCTGAAATGCAAAGTTATATAAATTAAATAAATTAAATCGCACAAATAAAATCTTTTCTCTTTATATTTCAGTCTGAAATTTTCAGAAACTGTTCGTAGGAAACTCGAACTTTTCGTAAAAAATTCAGAAATTTATCCATACATTTCTCATAGAAATAAGGGTGTAATATTTAACTTTTTTATCTCGTATCCCCGACCTAGCTGCAAGTTCGTGACTATTTCACGGATGAATTTTCTCTGTGAACTTGAATGAATATCAACTTAAGTGTATCAAGAAGGGTATCATGATTGTATAGCTTTTTTCCTAATGCCACCAAAGATTAGTGGAAAATTACTACTTCTATTATTTGAGTTATTTCCTAATTCAATAGTGGAAAACAAATAATTGTTAGATACATTCATATAAATTCACTAAAGAATGCATATAGTAATTAAGGATGACTATTAAAATAGAAAACATGAAAGATAGAAAAGTCTAATAAAACGACGCGATCGCATTACATTCTTAACTCTATTAAAATTATAAGAAGGTCGTATTGTGGAATCGTAGACGTGACGTAACCTGTCTCCGAATTGAAAAAATTGTCTTCTGACTGTTTGAACAAAATTGAGAAACACGCAATCAGGATCTTTATGCGCTATTTTCCAACAGATTTTTGTTTTCGATTTTCAAAGTTTGTTTCGGTTATATATGACTCTAATATTCCATAGAAAACTTCAATTATATAGCAAACTTTGTAAAAATAATTTGCCTTAAACAAGGATGAACATGAGTGTCCGAAAAAGTTAATTTTATTTGGTAGCTTTCTTTACGCAAATGATACTCTACTGCCCCTCTAAACCAAAATCGTGAAAATTTTACTAATTGCTGGTAAAATATTACACATTCGATTAGCAAAACGTGGGCCAATTAAGATTAGTACAAAATTACAGATTACATTTGACAAGATATTTCCTAATTTAATAGTGAAAACAGCTAATTGCTTAGTCCAAATATAGAAACTTATTTAGGACTGTATATAATAATTTAAAAAAAGTTATAAGCGTGGAAAGCGTGAAACATAAAAAATTAGAATCAAATGACGCGATGGTTTAGCATTATCAACACTATTGAAACAATAATAAAGCCATATTGTGAAATTGCGAACGAGGCCTAATCTGTTTCCATTATCAAATTATCGCCTTCTGATTGTTTGCACAAAGTTAAGAAAAATGACAATTTTTGAAATCACAATGGATGAATAATCTATACATTAATTATATACATTCAGGGTCCTAAAGCGCTACTTTTCAACAAAATTCTGTTTTAGGTTTTTAAAATTTTTAATGGTTGTACATTTAGCTACTTTTCTATAGAAAATTGCAATTATTCAAGAGAGCGTGCATTTATGAAAAATATATTGCCTCAAAGGCTGATAATGAATAATGGCTCGTCGCACGAGAAAACGTCCAGAAAGTAAAAAGTTTGACATTTTTCCAAAAAGTAATAAATTTTTTTTTCAGATCAGTTATGTTCATTGAGGGTTATTATTCACAACAATTGGTGTAAAAATGAAGCAAGGGAGTTTATAAAGAATAAAAAAACGTTATTATTGATAGGTATAGGTTTTGCAACAGTTGTAGGAAACATTATGATAATGGTTGACCTGGACGATTTTTTATCAACAAATGAAACGCCTAGATGATTTCCTCTCAAAAATAGCAATTTCTTAAAACAAATTTACGGATAGAAGTTTTAATTCGATCGGAACATTTTTTCTTGCTTCCAAGAGATCTAACCTTGATATAGACAATGTGCAAGTTTCAAAATTTCCTAAAGAATAGATTCTGAGTTACAAGTGAGCAAATAGGGGAGAGTGGGGTATGGTGTCAGGATTTTAATTAAAATCCTGTAAATTATGATTGAAATATGATTTTGATGTCTAGATTTTCTGGTGAGAAGCTCACCTTATCAGGTTAAATATGTCATTACTCAAACCCGTTTTTCAACTAGCTCATTTTTTTGTATTTAATTAATAGGTTGGTCTTGTATTTCGGTCAGCGTACCCCATACCATGGGACATGGTGTCCCTCAGATCATTCCCTCATATATAATATAAAATTTTTTTTGAGATTATAATGTAACGTAAAAAAACGACTCGAGACATGATGAACACTAAATAAATGTTTTCTTATCAATCAAAGTAAAGTATGTCGCAAAAGCTAGTTATAAGCTCTTGCTTCTTGAAAGTTCTATTCAGAGTGTGAATATCTGTAATTACCTCTAACTGATATATTGTTTACCGACACGTACCAAAGGTGCGATAATTAAATACTGGAATTGATAAATAATATTCAAAATCCTATTTATTTAGTTATTGTCCAACCCATGTAACTAGGACCACCCTAATAAATAAAGAGAATTTGTTGAAGTGTATTCCAAATGGGAAATGATAATTAGGATAATTTAATTAAAATAATAAATATAGATAATTAATTCTCTTTTAAAGGATTAAGACATGAAATTGCGCGTTAGACGAAAGAGAATCCTTTCAAGTATATTTTAATAGAAATTATAATTAGGAATGGAAATACATCTATAACCTTTATAACAACAATTTTTATATTTGTAGGTCATAATCACAACTTTCACATGATAGTCTCTTTTAAAGAATTGAAACGTGAACTTGGTGCTTACCTTATTATAATTAAATATAACTTCAAATCACGTTTAGATTTTCCCCATTAACTGTGTAGCTTTATTATTATCAATCTGGAATTTTATGAGACAAAACAGACATAACGTTTAGAACAATATTAAGACTACGAGATCCACAAGATAAGTTTTCTGAGTTTTTCTACATTAACGATCAAATTAACGACCAGTTATCAAGCACTGTTACCATCTCCACAAAATTTTCCAGACATCATGCCCCGTATATCATGTGGCAAGATTGATTAATTTTAATACATTTAGAACATTTAGAACAACAATTTATGATATTAGATGTTTAAAGGAATACTTTACTATTAGAATCTAATATTTTAATGCTTCAAGTATTCCAAAATATGCTGTAGTTTCTTGATTTCTGCGAAAGACTTTCCCATCTGTTTCCGTCAAAACTGTTTTCTCATAATAACTCTTCTGAGACGTATTTTAGTACAAAAATTTCATCGCATTACTATTTTTCAAAACAGAGAAAGTCATTTTATGCAAGAAACTAATATCAAAATCAATAAACGCGGGCGTTTTTTGTAACTGACACCGTGCCCCATTCTCTCCTATGTCAATTTTGTTTAAAAACCATTTGTTTGTTACACTGTAAATTGAAAAATAAGCATCCTAAGAAAAAATAGCAAAAAGCAAACAAAATTCATATTGCTCAGAGATTCTGAAAATGATTTTATAAATTGTGTTTGTTAATGAATAAAATTTTTTTTCAAAAGATTTGTTCAAACGAAAACTGACCAAGATTTCCACAAATTAACTGAGGCATTCGTGAGCAGCGGACTCTCTTTAGCTGTCAAACAAAAGGTGTCTCAAAGACCGTTTAATGTATACAGAAGTGTTAGTGGCAATAGAATGTTTGTAGAATATTCCAGGAAGGTTAGCGCAAGTAGGTAAATGGCTGCGTTAAATATATATAAACTATATATATACCTTCTTCATCTGCTCCCGCTGCTACACAGGCATTCACCCACCTCCGGGAATATTCCTCAACAATTTTTTTTAATCCTGTGAACAATGGACTATATAATTAAGGAATCTTCAGGAAGACATTTGTGCTCTGCGGGCATATTTATTTAATCTAAAGAAGTATTCAATTTTTAACAAAGTTTTTTGCTTCACTTTCTTCTCCATCCGCGACCTAAGTTTATTTTTGAGACTAGAGGGTCATGATAAGGATTGCATTCAGAAGCCCTCATGACCCTTCTATCTTTTACTAGCTCTCTTAATCTTCCATCCGCAGCAACAAAGTCGATTATACTGTGGCTATCTCCTCTACACCAGGTGTACATGTGGATCATGTTATGCCTAAGTCAAGTATTTGTAATAAATAAGCCCTTTTCCAAGCATAAGCTAACTAATCTTTCTCTGTGAGCATTTCTTCTTGGATCCGCAAAATTACCTAGCACCCGTTCTGTAGCCAGAAGTTGGACGCCAACCTATCCATTCATATCTCCTAGTAGAAAGATTCTTTCATCACGATCACAAGTACTTACAGCATAATATAAAGTTGCAATGATAATCTTGTACGGCTTCAAAACAGCAACAGTTTCCTTACCTTAACTTTTTTTATCGAAAAAAGTCATGAGGATAAATTGTTCATCTTTCTGAGTTCTACGAACAACCGTACATAAAATTCTTTAACCATGAAAAGAATGGTTTCCAAAATTTTGAAAATGCTTTAACTTTTAGAATTTTTATCTAAAATGATTGATTAACGAACTTGTTTTTTCTTTTAGGACCGGAAAAAAGTGTGCCGAAGCTCTATTCGCTGGAAAACTGTGGTGTCAAATTTCAGACAATTCTAAAACTTTTTCAATCATAAATTATGAGAAACTACAAAATTATCATTTTTCTTAACTTTGTGCGATCAATCAGAAGGGGATGATTGGGTATGAAACAGACTAGGTCGTAGTATAAATTTAACAATATCGCCTTCTCATTGTTTCAATAGAGTTCAATAATGCTACACAATCGCGTCGTTTCATTAACCTTTCCTATTTTTCAAGTTTTCCATATTATAACTTTTCAAGAATTATTATATACTGTTCTTAATGAATATACAGATTTTTACCAAGCAGTTAGTTGCTTTTAAGTATTAAATTAGGAAATATCTTGAATAATGGAAATAGTAATTTTTCACTAATCTTAAGTGGCCCATTTTTCGTTAATCAAATTTGTGAAATTTCACTTGTGATTAGTTAAGTTACAACAGTTTTGATTTAGAGAAGCAACGAAGCATCTTGCGTAAGAAAAAAAAAACAACACATAAAATATAAACTTCTTCAGACACTCAAGGTCATCCTTATATAAGGCGTAAACAGAACTCTGTTGAAAAGTAGCACATGAAGACCCGGATTGTGTTTAATTAATTTGAATCACATTGATCCCTTGTCATTTTGAGATTGGAAAGATTTCTCATTTTTCTTAACTCTGTTCAAACAATCAAGAGGAAGTGGCTTCAAATGGGACACAGGCTACTTTATGTGTCCATTTTCAAAATATAATCTTCTTGGTTAGATGATATCTTTGCTGTTTTTTCGAAAGATATCGTTATTAATTGACCCAAGTATCAAGACTTTAAAGAAGATTTTTTCAATTGGCATTAGATTGTGTCAATATTGAAAAATGTCACAGCATCGTCTCGTTTCATTAAACTTTTCCATTTTCCACGTTTTTCATTCTAATAACATTGTTTTATATATTATATACAGTCCTAAGTACTTAAGTATCTTCGCTAATCGAATCAGTAATTTTTTACAAATCTTCAGTGAACCACTTTTTTCTAATCAAATCCGTATAATTTCACTAGATATTGGTCCAATTTTACTAATTTCGATTTGGAGGGAGCAGGTTGGAGTACAGTGTTTGCATCCCTAGAGTTGAAACATTTTGTTTCAGCCCTAGGGTTGAAACTCCATTGTCTTCGATAACGAAGTTGATGCTAATTCAAGGCAAGTTATTTTTACAAAGTTTGCTATATAATTGCAATTTTTGAGAGAAAACTAGGAAAATTTACAACCAAAACAAATTCTGAAAGTTGGAAACAGAACTCAGTTCGGAAGTAGCACATAAGACCATGAATGTCTTTGTCAGAAGACGATGTTTTTAAATTGTGGCAGGCTACATCATATTTATAATTTCAGTGTGACCTCATTATTTCAATAGAGTTAAAAATGTTATACGATTGTGTCGTTTTATTAAACTTTTCCATTTTCACGTATCAGAATATCAGAAAATCAGAAAATGTGCAAAACAGGCGCTGATAACTGCGCCCTCTTGACGGATGCACCTAAGAGTTACATTGAAGGCGCACGTTGCGCGTCGGTAAATGATGAAACTCAGCAATTTCTGAAAGGATTTACCTTTGAAGTTTCTGCTTGAGAAGTTACCATTAGCAATAACTGAAAAGTGCACAATTATTTACAACAAGAGTCCATGATTTTTATTTATAATATTACCGTATGGCCAACAGCCATACCACGCTGAAAAAACCAGTTCTCGTCAGATCACTGAAGTTAAGCAGCGTTGGGCGCGGTTAGCACTTGGATGGGTGACCATTCGAGAAAACTGAGTGCTGTTGGCACATCGTGGGTGTGGTGAGCCCACACTTGTAGTTATTTACTACAAGTTATCAACCTAGAAACACTACCCGAATCGGGTAGTGTCACGCCTACCCCGAAAGGGAAATGGCTTAATGGTATACATGGTATACCGTTGTCTTTTATTAAAAGTGCAGAATTAGGAGCCATATTTTATTAATTAGGCACCAAATTTTATTATGATGATAGGCAATTTTTGAAAATAAAAAAGTTACATACCCAGCAAGTAGACGTATTAAATTGTTTATAAATATACACAAAAAATGAGTCAATGATTATACAATGAAAAAAAAATTATTTTGCTCAAATTATTTAATCAATAATCACAGAAAGGAAAAATAGTTTATTTTTTATTTATATTTTTTTAAATTGTCAAAAAACATACTAATATTAATGATTTCATAAACAAAGCAAGATATGAAAACAATAGGACATGTTTGTAAACCTCCTAATAAAGAACAATTAATTTTTATTTCTTGACTTTTTAAAGCCTGTCTTTTCAAAGCGGGCGTTCTTTCCAAAATGAATCCTATTTTTTTTGCTTGTCCAAATGTATTCGATTTTTATTCTTGCAGCTAATTTTTTTGTTTATTTTCACTCACAAAAGTCAGTCGCTCAAAAAATCCTGTTTAAGTTATAACTAAATATTAGGAAATAATGCTGTTATTAACAATTTTCTGTCGCAGTATATAATTTGTAAACTTTTTCACACTTTTAAAGAGATAAAAAAATGAAATAATTGGCAAAAACTTACAATATCTTATTTTACCAAATTTTTAAACTTAATTTAAAGAACATAATTTAAACATAATTTAAAAGATTTTAAGACAATCAAAACATTTTGTAGGAAAACTGAATTATTTCAAAAGATGTTTCAAAGGTTTTAAAGTTTTAGAAAGATGTTAAAATAATTTAAATTGAAAAATTTCAAACACTTTAAACCAATCATACATTTTTTATTAGTTTGAAAAAGCTTCTTTAGAATGTTGAAAGAATACAAACATTTTCTTAAGACGGTTTTAAATCATTTATTTCAAATTTTTGAGAATTTTCCAAATTTTAACAAACATTCGAGTTTTTAAGATATTAAATATTTTAAAACTTAAATAGTGTTCCCAAAATTTATAAAATAGTCTAAAATTTCTGCTAAACTTCGTAAAGTCTCAAATATCTTTTAGAATTTTCTCCAGAATCTTAGGCATATTATATTTATATAACTTTAAAAAAAAACTAATAAAACGTGATTTCTTGTTATCAAATCTCGAAATATACTTTTTAGAATTTAAGTGTTCAAAAACTTTTAACAAATAAAAAGTTATTCGAAATTTTTATTTTGTATTAAAAATGATTCTAATTGGAAAAAAATAATAAGCTTTCAAGAAATCCTCTTTTAAAGAGTTGCTATTCTATTTTTATTCCATTTTTTTGGTGAGTTACATTTCTTGGAAACTCTCCGTCGGTTCTATGAAGTAGATAGAGTTGACAAGACTCGACGGTTCCTCTCGCGCTTTCAAAACAAATCCACACTTTGACTGACAATGCTGTCAAGGAATGACGGTTTTTAAATATTTTCTTCGGGATTCCTCAGTCGTCTCATTTTTTGAAATGTTTGAAAGGTTTTAAAAACATTTTTCCATTTTATTTAAAAATTATTTTTTCAAAATAAAAAAAAAAAAAACATTAAAAACTTTCCCAGGAATATTAAGAAAATTTCTTTATTTTCTTGAAACCTTTCAAAATTCTTCAAATGGTTCCAACATTTTATTTCAAAATCTTAAAAAATTTACATTTTCTTTTAATTTTTTAAAAATCTTCTCAATATTACACTGAGCGAAGAATTACCGTGTAGCTCTGGTTTACACCCCAATAGTTCGGGTGGTTTCTCTTTTTTTTTTGTTTCACACGAAGGTTTGGCGAGCTTGCACTACTGAGACGTGCGATCACCCCAACCATTTGGGTGCTCACGCGAAACAGCAGCGCCCGAAGTAGTGGGGCGCCCGCCCGAATACTTCGGAAGCTTGCACGAATGATTCGAGAGATTCAAGTCGTCAACCACGTTGGATGTTGCGCGTTCGACGTTTGCGCATGTTCGCTAATGGCCGCAGTTGATGAACATCAGGCTCTTCCCGAATGTCACTGTTTCTAGTTTATGTCGGTTTTATTGTTCATGTGCGAGATGTCAGTTGAATAAAGTGTAACTAGTTATTTGGTTTTTCTTTGTATCATCATTAGCGAAGGTAACAGAAATATAAAACATTATTCTTTCTCTAGAATTATTTCTGTATACCGGGATGAACGCTTTTATTGAAATTAGCGAACATGCGCAAACGTCGAACGCGCAACATCCAACGCGGTTGACGACTCGAATCTCCTGAATCATTCGTGCAAGCTCCCCAAATATTCGGGCTAGCGCCCCAACACTTCGTCCGCTGCTGTTTCGGGTGAGCACTCGAATAGTTGGGGTGATCGCACGTCTTAGTAGTGCAAGCGCGCCAAACCTTCATGTGAAAAAAAAAGAGAAACCACCGGAACTATTGGGGTGTAAACTCAAACTACACGGGAATTCTTCGCTCAGTGTACAATTATTTTTTAAAGATTGAAAACTATGTTTCAAATGAATTCGAATTTTTCTAGAAGTTTTTTTTTTAATTGTGCAAATTTATAAAAATTGCCTTAAAATCTTCCAGATTTTTGTTGACAATTTCTTTTAATTTTCTAAAATGTTCTTAAAGATTTTTGAATATTCGCTTGAAATTAATTTATCAAAATCAAAAATTATTTTCGATTTCCCAGGAACCTTAAGAGAATGTTTGTATTATCTTGAAATCTTCTCAAATCTTTTTAAATATTCTCCTCAAATTATTTTGTAAAGTATAATTTCAGTAGTATTATTATTATAGTATTATAGTATTATTATTATATTATTATCATAGTATTATTTTTGTAAAGCAGCTCAGCTGAACCCCGGCCTTTCATGTCGACTCGTGTATCTCTTTCTGTAAGCTCATGTACATAGTTCGTGGAACATAATAAAGATCTATTATAAGAAGTTGTAGGCTCCGGAAGCTACGATCATGGTTCCTTGAAACAAGCAATCCCGACGCCACTGGAACGTATTTTTCATCCGCTTCTGCTCCTTCTGTCCTAGAAGGTAAGCAAGAGCGGGAAATTTACGCGAGATAACATCGGGCAACACTGTTCCTTGGAATCAGGTCTCTAGCCGCGGATGATCTTACGCGGCAGACGGGACAGTTGGAGATGAAGGTTTCACCTGTGGATACTTTCTTAGAGCTACCAATCTTTGTAGAATGTTATAAGGAACAGTGTTGACGGACCAGATGAAGTGATCCCAGAAGAACAGCCTTTTCCATCCGGTTCGCGATGGAATGATCCTAACGCTGGCAAGCCGGAATCTTGTTGAGTTGGCTAATAAATGAAGCTTTCGTACCTCCAAGACAGCCGATTATGAGAACTACAAGATGGACTTTTTAGCCTTGGTACAGCCTGCTCAGCTCGAAAAAAAGTGCTTGATATTTCGCCCGTTTTTCTTCCTCCTTTTC
Organism: Andricus curvator; assembly: GCA_932195095.1. Taxonomy (NCBI): domain Eukaryota; kingdom Metazoa; phylum Arthropoda; class Insecta; order Hymenoptera; family Cynipidae; genus Andricus; species Andricus curvator. The sequence continues at coordinate 40,195 of CAKNYM010050472.1, read as the reverse complement.
CGTGATATTACCATCGGCTGGTGCCGAGAATTCAATCACGTAAATGATCTTGTTCTTCAGATCTTGGAGGACAATATCAGGCTTCGTATCACTGATACGTTGAGTGGTGGAGAATGAGAATTTCCAGTAGATCTTACACTGATGATTCTACACAACGGACTCGAGTTCCCCCTGGGCGTATGGCAAGATGGGCAATAGATCAACACCATAGAAGTGCCTAAGATGGTAGTATAACACTTTTAGAGCCGCATTGTGTCTCTCTATGTACCCGTAGCGTGAATATCTTGAGCATCCACTGAGAACATCTCCAAGTGTTTCTGGCTCTTGCTTGCACGCTCGGCAGTTGGTATCGCCTACAGGTACATTCATTATGCGCTCGCGGTCAACTAAGGTGTCTATAACGCCGTCTTCACAGGCAACAAGAAATCCCTCAGTCTCCGATTCTAATCCAGCAGACTTGAGAAACATGTTGAACAGACCCATCGAGAGCTCTTCTCTACGTATAATGCCGTAGAATTTACCATGAAGGGGCTTCTCAACATGTTCTCTTAGTAGAAGCGTATGTTCGGCTTCCTGTACACGACTTTTGAGCACCAACGGTGTTAATGATGCTGGGCCATGTGTGGTATCGCTAGAATCAAATGGGAGGCCAAGCTCCTCTGCGGCCCTATCTGCGGCACGGTATAGAAACGCCGCAGCATTGACGACTTCATGTTGATGTACGAGTCGCATAAGAGAATCTGTGCTATTTAGAATTGAGCAGGCTGTAGCCAGAACCGTTCTGCGATGAAGACACTCTAAGCTCAGCAAGCCTCTACCCCCTTTATCTCGAGGGAGGTATATTCGAGGTACGGAAGATCTAGGATGATGACTTCGATGGATTGTCATCATCTTGCGGGTGCTTCGGTCAAGTTGCTTCAACTCATCGACGTTCCATTTTACTGCACCAAACGTGTGCGCAGTATAGGAACGGCCATCATATTGGTCGCCTGGATCTTATTCTTTCTAGATAATTCGGAAGCCCAAATTTTTCTGAGAATTTGGCGATACCTTTTTCCAAGGGCCGTTTTTAACACACGCACATCCTGGGTTTCCGCTTGCAGTATTCCAAGATATGTATATGTTTCTCCAATACCAAGATGTTGATAGGTATTTCCACCTATGAGTTGAACACCCTGATCGTGACGCGATGATGTAGTTTCTAGTCTTCCTTGGAGTAGGTGGACGCAGGCACACTTGCCCAGTCCGAAGCTCATGCCAATCGCTTTAGAGTACCTATTTACCGCCTCCACAAGGATGTTAAGGTCCTCTTTCAAGGAAGAAAAGAGTTTAAGGTCGTCCATGTATAAAAGGTGATTGACCTTATATTCTCTTTTGTTCGGCGGGCCACATAGGTATCCAGAGCTTTTGCCTCGGAGCTGAATAGATAGAGGCAAGATGGAGATTCAGAAAAGTATCGGACTTGGAGAGTCTCCTTGAAAGAGCCCCCTCTTACATGTGATATAGCTTGTAGTCACTTGTCTTTTGTCAGATGTTATGACAAATCTTGTCCGCCACAAGAGCATAAGCTCTTTTATGCATGTCACTATTTTTGGATACACCTCCATGCACTCAATGAGCTTAATAAGTAGCTCATGGCTCGTGTTATCGAATGCCTTACGGTAGTCAATCCAAGCCATGGACAGATTGCGTCGATTCCTGATCGAGTCCTGGGTAAACACCTGTCTATTAACAGGTTCTCCCTGCAACCTGCCAGACCTCTCTTGCATCCACGTTCTTCAACTATTGCACTCTATACCGTCTCGATAGATGTTAATATCCTCTTTTTGAGGATGCCAGTGAATAGCTTGTAGCTGGTGTTTAAACAAGCTATGGGCCTGTAGTTCTTTGGACTTGACAAATCTCCGGCCTAAGGGATCAACATCGTGCGTCCTTCCACTAGCCACTGCGGGACGGGTTGTTCTCTGTTTAAGAAAGTAGTAAATATACGAGTTGGATGTTGGTGCGTAGAAGTAAACTTCTTCCACTAAAAGTTGTTGATTTTATCTGGCCCTGGCGCTGATAAGTTCTTAGTTCCAGCGATAACTTTCTTCACTTCTTCAGCAATAATTAGTGGACACTCTTCCTCTGGACCTTGTAACCTTTGCCGTTGGCAAAAGTTACGAAAGAGTGATATATCTGAAGCTTCTCCATTTAGCTGATAAGTATCTACATATACTTGTTCCCAGAAGACTTGAATCTCTTCTCGACTAGGCGGATTTTCAACGGCACGTGACGTTTTATTAAACAGACGGGAAGGATGAGTGGAAAAGGTGGTATTTTCCTGAATCCACTTTACTCACCGTTCAAGGCGCTGTTTCGCTGTTGAAAGACATCTTATTTTTTGCGTTTAGTGCTGCTTGATGGTCAACAGTTTACACTTGTTCAGCGTGTGATTTGCTTTCCTTAAGTTTCGAGCAAGTGCCCTAACTTTTGGAGTGAATTTATTATTTAATGTTATGTAGCTAATCACGCACTGAATATGTGATGCATGCCGTCTCGCCGTTTCAATTTTGAATTGAAGCTGTGCAATACGCTCGCGAGTCTTACTCAGACGTACTGAAGTTTCGTTACTTCTACTGTCGCTAAGCAAGGACACCGCCTTCTCGTAAACAACACAATTCAGATTCCAGAGATTAACATCTTCGGGGAGCAAAAACGGGGAGAGCAGTATTAGCTTCAGCTAATTTTTAACTGAACTTTCTAAATGGGGTCGCCCGAGAGCGGCGACCCCATTGCGACCCCGCTTATTATTATTTTCTTAGGAAACTTCAGAAAAAATTTTTATCCACTTCAAACCTGTTAGAATTCTTGAAAAGCTTTCTTTTTTTCAAAATCTTGAAAAATTTACATTATATTAAAAAATTTTTGAAATCTCAGCAAAGAACAAATTGAAAACAGCCACTAAAAGTCATATTCAGCAGAATGTGAACAGTCAGGTTTTCGACTACAATGTATGCAAAATCTTACGATGCAACTTTTAAGAAAAAGGATATCTTCTAGTTTTAAAGTATATAAATTAAAAGATTTCAAAACAAATTAAAACAAAATGTAGATTTTGAATGATTTCGAACGACAAATTTAGAAACATTTTAAGAATTTTGAAAGGTTTCAAGATGTGAAAGAATATTCTTAAGATTCACATGAAAATTGGAAAAGATTTTTGCACACTTTAAAAGATTTTTGAAAATCCCGAGAAAAAATCCAAAATATCTTCAGGAAATTTTATTTTTTATTTTTAAAGATATTTGAAAATTTTAAGAAAAATGCAGGTACGTTTGAATGATATTTAGAAATGTTTTAAGGTGTTGAAGTGATTAAAAATATTTTGAAACTTGAAAGGATTTCCGAATACTTATAAAAGATTTAAAAAAAAAACTAATTTTGAAAAAATAGTTGAATTTTTAATGAAATAAATAAATTTTTAACTAAGAAGATAATTTTTTAACCAACAAGAAGCCAATATAATAGTTAAATTTCCAACCAAAAAGAACTAATTTTCACAAAATAGTTAAATTTTCAATCGAAAAGATGAATTTCTGACCTTGAAAATTAATGTTCTACCAAAAAAAAAAACGAATTTGACGAAAATTTAAATTAATCATAATTAATAAATCTAGCTGTGAATTCGATCTCAAGTGTTTCCACTTTGTTGTATTTATAATGATATGGTGCTCATTTCACGAGCACTTTGCTTGCCGTTAGCAAATGTATTTGCTTCCTCATAGAGGAAGCATTAGTTATTTTTTTCAATAATAGACAAACCAAAGTCTTCATTTTAATCACTTTAAAAATAGAAATGTACAAAAAATGTAAAACTACAAAATAATACAAAAAAAATTTTTAACACAAAGACAAATCAGACAAATAAAATTTTGTATTCGAAATGATAATTTTTCGAGCTGGAAAAGGGATAAGCAAAGTTCTGTCGCACCCCATCCCTTTCATAATGCGTTAGAAAACCCAATTGAAGAAGTCTGTCACTGAGGTTAGAGATATAATTGAGAACTTAAAAAACGGTAAGGCTGCTGGTGAAGACAGTATTAGCGCTGAAATGCTTAGATACGGTGGCGAGTACATGCCTCACAGGTTGTGCGAATTGATAAATTTATGTTTCGAGTAGCGAGAAGTCCCAGAAGATTCGCGAAAATCGATTATCGTACCAAGATACAAAAGAAAGGGAGATGAAAGCAACTGCAATAATTACACAAGTATCAGCTTATTAAGTATCGCAAGCAAAATATACTCAAAAATACTTATTCGTAGGTTAATGAAAATAACAGAAGAGAAGATATGGGAAGTCGAAAGTGGATTCATGCCAGGAAGATCATGTACAGATCAGATATTTAGCTCAAGACAGATCACAAAAAAAAGTTTCAGAATAGGAAAGAAAGTTTTCTGTGCATTTGTTGACCTAGAAAAAGCATTTGACAAGGTAAATAGAAGTAAACTTTGGGAAGTCTTTAAAGAGTACGGAATAAATGTATGGCTCCTACAAGCAATACAAACAATACATACAGGTAGTAAAGCGAGTGTAAGGGTTAATGGGTAACTGAATGACTGGTTCGATATTATCCTAGGCGTGAAACAAGGGTGCGTCATGTCCTCATAGCTACTTATCATAATTATGGATAAGTGTCTAAGAATGGCCCTCTTCGACGAAGAAGGTGCGGATCTCGAAATAGTGAGGGTACGTGGGTTAGCTTTCGCAGATGACAAGATTGTTATGGCAGAATCAATCGGGGACTTGTAAAGAAAGTTAAATAAACTCAATACAAGCATGAAGAACATTGGCCTCAAAATTAACGCAAATAAAACAAAAATCATGGTGTTTGAAGGAAAAACTGAGAAAACAATGTGCAACATTGTCCTCAATGATGAGAGATTAGAACAAGTTGACAAGTACGTATATCTGGGTAGCCTATTCACTAGCGACGGAAAAATAGATGGGGAGTTAGATAGGCGCATAAATGAGAATAAGAAGGTTATCGGTAGAGCAGGGTCCATTCTAAGAAGTAAAAAGATATCAAGAAAAGCTAAAATGACCATACATAATTCTATATTTGACCCGACTGTACTATACGGTAGCGACACATGGACATGTCAAGAAAAGGACAAGAGTAAAATTAACTCGATTGGCATGAAATCTCTGCGCACAATATGCGGGAAAACACTGACAAAGTCCGAAACGAGATTATTCTTAAAGAATGTGGTATAGGAGAGACACTAGTTGTCATATGAAAAAGAACTCAGTTAAGATGTTTCAGACATGTTGAAAGAATGAAAGATGAACGACTGACCAAAAAAGTGTTTAAAGGTAAAGTAAATGGCATAGAAACACGAGAGCTTGCATGAAAAAACGCGTGGACGTGAAGGAACACTGTTAAAAATGTTTGCAATTTTAAAATACATTTGTATATTAAATCTAAAACCTAGGTATACGGAATCGCCATTAAGAGAATATGTTATTAAATTTCATATTCTGCATATTGATCATTTATCAGAAAAGTCCGATATTTGCACTTTAAAAAAATTAAAAACAATTCTGGCAGCAATTTTCAATTATAAATGATCAAAAAGAATATTTTCTCCTAGATGAATGTAAACTACACTGGTTTTTCAGAGACAAGTTCAATTAAACAAATAATTAAGAAACCTAGCCTCCAAGCACCTGTACTCACGTTAAAATTCTAACATTCGCAGCGAATTTTAGGACTAATTCCACCCGTACGTTGCACTTTAATTGTAAGTAATATATTAATTCAGGAATATTAATTCTACTACTAACTTAATCATATTCAGTAATTTTGGTCAGACATTTTCGGTTACAATGTGTCTGACCATTCACATAAGCCTTCACTTGCACACTACATGGCGTGCTGTATTAGGTGAATGACTTGCGAACATGTAATGTATGTATGGATTATTTTTTAATATTTAATTATCTTCAGGTCGATGAATTTCTTATAAGGTTCCTTTCAATTACCGTGCGTAATTAAATTGTCGGTATCCTCCGAGTCTGTACCCTCCTGTGGTATCGCACTGCTCATTACCTTGCGGTATCTACTTTATTTTCAACGATGCGCTTACCATGGTTAGGTACACGATCAGATGAGTTAATTATGCGCTCGATTAAATATATGTACGAGGAAATTGTCTCTTGTTTTTCTTCAAAGTAAAGAGGGTTGAGTGTAAGTAGGCGTTATCTAAATTTCAAAATTCGGGACGTAACATGATCCTACCTATAAGTATCCCAGTCAGTTCATTTAGGGTTCCTATACCTTTGAACCTTAATTCTACCGGCTCTGAAGAAGAAGCATATTTGTCTATTATTCGATAGGAGCGTATCTGAAGATACATGCTATCTCTTCAACACCTCGCCAATACTTGTCGAACATAAAGGTAAATCAGTAGTTAAAAGGTAATCTAATCAAAAGTGCCTCCTTCGGTTAGTGTCATCACCACGCCAAGTAGAACAATGTGCATGAGCAGCGCTTCTGATGATCAATGGTCATCCTTCATCGCAGCAGTAGTCCGCCAGATTTATCCACTCCTTAGATGGTAATGTCTCCTGGAAGTCAAATGGTAGGTACGCTGGGCGAATCCCCACAGGTTGGCGACTGCCTCCTAAATGCTGCTTGATCTTTATTCCCACCAAGTCTCTAGAAAAAAGACCCTGGTAACCCAATAAATTCATTAACGCCTGTGACATAAAGTGCTGTCCTAGGCGTTCCTATGGAACTATCATAAATGACTGATCTGCTCGTGTTACTCAAGCATATAGCTTTCCCTTTGTAAGTTCAAGGTTCTGGTATTAAGGCAAATGTCGTTTTTTCCGCTGTCAAACTTCTGCTTGAGATAGCAGATGCTCCTTCAGCCTGGTGAGGGTTGATCTGGATAAAATCCAGACTGGAGGGGGAGATCTAGTTTAACTATGGTTTTTGAGAAGATCTTCATATTAATCCTCTTCAACCCATAGTGAGGCCTGCAATCGATCTTCTTGAGACCATCGACCACTCCCGGCTCTGCAGTTACTACAAGTTGGGTAGATCGACTACCCGCCTTGGCATCGACAACCTTTCATACTTCTGTTTTCAAGGGCGTGTTTTGGACTGCTAGCCTCTTTTTTTAATTTTTTTATTTAATTTTTAATTTTTTCTTCTATTTTTTATTTTACGAATACACAAGAAATCCAAGTCAGCAGTTTTACTGGCCCTGGGTGGTCCTTGCTTTTGATCACTTTGATTTTAGCTCCCGTTCAAGGTTGTTATCCTCCAACAGCTTCAATGAGCCAAGTTAGGGACACTCAGTCGGAACAGATGACAATATGTGTGGCCACTTTCAGGTGACCTTGAAGGGGCTGGCTGTGAGAGTCCATTAGACCTCACAACCGCACCTTCTTCAGCTACCTGATTTCATTCCGTGTGCTGCCATCAGCATAAGAACTCTTCGAAGTCCCCATTTGGCTGACTGTTGTGTCCGATCGATTTATTAATTTATGTCGCAACCTCTTCTTAGCAGCTGCCTGCATGTCCACCTGAGTCCCTACCACTCGCTACGACAGCGCTACTCCCAGATAGTTCCCCACTTAGAGATTTCGAAGTATGCTCTAAGGCGCCTTTGGCAATTTCCATTTTCACTGAAGAAGATGCTTTTTTCAGAGGGGTCGTTGCTGACTCACCCCACTTGTAGAGATAGTACATGACTTGCATTAGGGGATTTTCCTTCAGAAACATCCCCGGACCATTGTCCGCGACTCTTTATTTAGGTTTGTAACCATATTCAGCAAAAACTCTTGGTAAAAGGACCCCCTATCGGCAACCCGAGGCCGCGCCCGGCGGCCTGGTCGCAGTCCCCAGCCGAGATGTATGACATTTATCATTCATCACTTTTGTACTAACCTTTGCATTATCATACAAGGACATTAAATTCAGAACAATAAATGAAAGCGGGCTACAATATAATAGGATATTTTACATTTCGGCTAACTGTGGGAAGAGCCGTCATTCCGTCAACGCGTCGCGTCGCTCAAAGTCAAACCCAAGTGCTCAGGGGCCTCCACACTTTCAGGCAAAAAAAAAAAAAAAAAAATCGCCTGCTTAGTGCAACCATGGCCGAAATATTTCTAACGCAAACAAGAAAGTTTGTTTTCACTCGCACGAAATGCTATATTACTAGTATGATCACTGGCTGAATCTTTGATTTGCCGTCACTGGTTTATTTCAGTAACTGTTTTATTAGAGCCACTTACTCGTTCATCAATTCAAAATCGGAAAATCACTGGTTCACGAGTGATAAGTCAAAATACTGATTCAACCAGTGACAATGTCACTGATGTAGTTTAAGAGAGAAACTCGAATGATCCTTTTTCAACCAAAAATGAAATGATTTAATTTTCATTGAAAAAAATTAATTTTTCAATGAAAAAAAATGGATTTTCTACGAAAGAGTTGTGCCTGGAAGTACAAATTTTTAAACCAAAAATGAAATAGTTGATACTACACTTCTTAATGGAAACAGTTCAATTTTCCATGATAAAGTTGCATTTTAAACCAAAAAAATTGAGTTTTTGCAAAAGGGACAAATTCTCAACACAATACGTATATTTTCAACCAAATAGTTACATTTTAAATACAGAGCGAGCGATAAGAGCGTGCTTGCACAGCCGGCAGATCTTGAGTTTAAAATTAATGTTTTAATAAAAATGTAACTATTGCGTTTCGTTTCGTCTTGGTTGATAGTTCAAGTTTTTGCTTAAAAATCCAACTATTTGTTTAAAAGTTCATCCAGTTTCTGGAAATATTCACAACTATGTTAAAAAGTAATTCTTTTTTGCCACAATTTTATGTATTTTATAGTAATCCACTTTTTTTTAGTTTGTTCCTCTCGGTTTGACAGGCTGGACCTATTTCAAGCAAAAGTTACAACACGTTCCCGATAGATAACAATCATTTATTATGAACGTTTGTAGATTTCCGCAATATCTAAAAATTTACCAAGTTTTTAAAATGTTTAACATTTGAAAACTTCAGAAATTTTCAAAATTTGTGGTAATTTATAAAGTAAACATAATTTTTCAGAATTCTTATAATTTCGTAATTTATAAATTCATCGTACATGAAAAAAAATTTCAAACATTTCCTAAACTGATATTGTGAATAACAACAAAGCTTCTAAAATTCCTTCATATGATCATAAATCATGCCCATGTCACAAAAAACGTCCGAAATCATGCTTTTGTTATAAAGAATACCCTATGCGCCAAGAGGTCGGGCGACTTTTTGCGGCTTAAGCATTTTTCCAGTTTTCATCTGCAGTTCGGGCGCGCTCACCTACGATTCGTACTGAAAAAACACACGTCGAAAAAGTCCTGCTCTTACGCCGTGGTATATAACATACTATTTTTATACTAAAAGTTGTAAAGCACAAAAATAATATAAAATAATAACAAAAAAAATTACAATTATAGATTCGTTTATACTAGAAACATATGAATTTTTGGGACATAGGGTAAGTCCGGGGGAGATGGCCCTAGTTTTTTCAAGGACCAGTTAAAATAAAACTAAATTCATTTAGATTATAATAATTATTTTTATTGAAACATTGAACATGATACTATATGTGAATGAACAGAAATCTTATAACTTCTAATAAGATTAATCTTCAAAATAATAATAAAATATAAAAATCATAACTGCCCATCTCTGCCCGCGCGTCCGCGAGAGATGGCCTCAGTAGTACGGGAGAGTTCGCAAGTAATTAATTACAATTTTTTTTCTTTTTTTTCGAACATTTTTTGAGTTTCAGTTCCTTTCTTTTTTTTCCAAATTTTGAATACATATTCTCAAATGCAGTGCAAGTTTCATGCACCCAAAGTTTGCCAAAGGTACACTGAAGCCAGTCTTCAGTACGGCGTGTTTCGAAATAGTTCTCTCCACATCACACATATCTTCTCTGCCGTGATTCGGAACAACAGCGTCAACTGCATTTCGGATAATTCCATTGAGTTGTCTACCGTTAACTGCGTTCAGGTGACTTATCCGAATTGCCGTTAACGGTGTTTTCCCAAATCACGCCAGTTCTTCTCTCCCTTCACCCTCTTCATTTGATGAATCATATAAAATTGGCTGTTCTTCATCGTCGCTACTGTCAGATATCATTCTTAAGGCTTTTCTCTTCCTTTGAACCCTTTTTACCCTTTTTACCGGTATCAATACTATGGCCATCACACCCTGAACGAATATGGCCACCTCTCCTAATTTTCCGGTAGAGATGGGCGCACCAGCCTCGAAACTGAATTCATGAGTCAATGTGTTTATTTTGAGGTTATGTTCAAGCTCGACTTATAAGCCATTACGAAAACACTTTGTATCGCATAATTTTTCAAAAATTACACCACGACAACTTGTAATAAGAAATTCTCAACTAATTTTCACTCTAGGCAAAAGAAAACAAATGGATTCTACTTACTTTTGGTGTATAATTCGCAAACTATTTTGCGTGCATGTGTTCTTGCGCACAAATTGAAGTGAAATGAGAGATAAGTAGAAACATCAAGTGTTTCTAGAATTTTTTTTAATTGACCATCTCTCCCTTACGGCCATCTTCCCCGAACTTACCCTAATGTTTTTATTTTAATTTGCCGTTTCAACATAAACAACGTCAGTTGAATAATGCTTTTATCCAGGAATATATTATAATCTTCGTATTAGAATTTTCTCTTCATTACATCAAAAAAGTTCCATGAAATTGGATAACATCAAAAAGGAAAAAATTACATTTTCGGAAAAACGACACAAGGTATGAAAAAAATTGATTAGAAGAGCACTTCAAGAATGACATAATGCACATGCAGGATTTGAAGTTACTGGTAAAAAAGAACTGAGTCAGGATTATTATTTGTTGAGCACCAAAAACATAATAAGGGGTACCGACCCGAACTTCGTAACGTTCGACACTGACCCTGACTACCTCAATTCTTTCGGTGAAGAGAGAAGATAACAGGCTAGACAAGGCAGGTTTATACCTATGCGAAGGCAAAAAACAGAAAATAACACTCACGTAGCACACAGTCATACAATACAAACACAATAGAGAAAACCGACATGAATTATCCGGAACAAAAATAAATAGACAACAATTATTTATCCAAAAATAATCTGTAAATTTACCATTAAGCATTTTTTGATAGAACGCGTAGTTTTTGTTTTACCCCTAAAAACTACTAAGTTGGTATCCTTTCGAACTTGAGCTCCAATAAATACCTGAAGAGACCCAAAAGGGTTCGTTTAGAGCGCACTTAAAAAGAACAACATAAAGGCGCATTCACAAACCAACAGCTTACAAAGTCGGGTTGGTAATTTCGCGATTTACAGAATATGTCGGTGAAGCAAACACAAACGATATTATTATTTATTATGCGTACAATTTTCGGAAAAAGCAAACTGTTTACCCTTCTAGAAATAATTAATTGAAAACAATTCAGAATGATAGAAAGAAATTTGAATTGTTTCTCATCGTGTTTCTTAATCGTGTGTGCACGATTGGGAAAGATTCAGTGTTGCAAAGTTTCAATCGTTCCCAATAGGACCAATCGGTACTAGGATTTTGAGGTTATGAAGTAGCAATTTGATGCCAGCACTTTCGTCTCGCGGGAATTATTCGAAAACGTTTATTTACTTTTTTTTCGAGGCAACACATTTTAAGTAATATGTTCATGAAAAAAAATTAAATAAATGTTTTGTAACAATTTCCGCGAGCTGAGAGAGCTGTCATCAACAAATTCGCCAATGAAGTGACGTTTTTTCATACAATTATTCATTTCAGTGTCTATAATTTTGTATAAAAAAATGTAATTTATTAAATAAATTACTTAAAATATTGTAGGTAATTATTTTTTTTTAATGAAAATGTAACTATTATTCCAGTTGAATATTCCATAATTTTAGTTTAAAATTCATCTCTTTTTAATTTAACATTCTTTTTTTTGCCTATGAATTTATTTATTCAATTTTTTGTAGAAAAATTATCTTTTTTAGTTGGAAATTCGTCTTTTGGTAGAAATTCATCTTCTTGGTCCAAAATTCAATTATTCTAGTTAAAGATTCATCATTGCAGTAAAAAAGTTCATCTGTCTCGTTTAAAATTCAACTATTTCAGTTAAATACTAAGAATATTATTTGAAAATTCATCACTTCGTTTGTTTGGTTAAACATTAATTTCTTCAACTTGAAATATAATTATTTGAGTTTTGGTTGACAATTTATCTTTTTTAGTAAAAATTAATCTTTTTGTCTGAAAATTCAACTATTTCAATTGAATATTCATTGTTTTAATTGAAAACTCTTATGTTTGGTTTAAAATTAATTATTTTTTCACCAAAAACGTTACTATTCCATTTTTGGTTGAAAATGATTCTTGTTTTAGTTCAAAATTCAACTATTTGGTTGAAAATTTGTCTCCTTTAATCAAAAATTCGACTATTTTGTTAAAAATTCATGTATTTTGTTAAAAAATTTATTTTTTGTACAAAATAATTCTTTTTATTTGAAAATTAATTTTCTGGTTTAAAAATTCATCTTTTTGCTCGAAAATCCAAGTGTTCCAGTTAAATATTCATAATTTTAGCTGAAAATTTATTTTTTATTTTGTTTAAAATTTAACTATTCAGTTGAAGATTCATAATTTTACTTGAAAATTCATCACTTTGGTTTAAAAGTGTAACTATTTCATTTTTTTGTGAAAAATTGATATTTTTAGTGGAAAATTCAAGTATTTTTTGAAAATTCATTTATTTTGCAATGTTTTGTTCTGTTATGTTAAAGGATGTTCAGAGTGAACGTCATGAATTAAAATAAATGTTTGCGTTTTACGGCAAATATGAATATGTTACTATTAGTTGACCGGGAAAATTGAAAAACTTGACCGGGAAAACCCGGGAAATAACCGGGAATTTTAAATTGTCCGCCGAATCGCCACGCTGAAAATGTATGTGCTTGGGGAAGGAAAACCAGTTGTTGTGATGATTCCTGCATGTATTTAATACAATTTTGAACTATTGCAGCTGTAAATATCACAATTTTTAATTTTTAAATTTAAAAATAGTTCAATCTGTAACAGTTTTTAAATAGTTCAATCTACAAGTCCATTTCTGTCAATTATCGTGTTTTTCGCTGTATATGTTTTTTTTTTGAAATTATCAAATGTGTAAATCAATTTTGTATGATAAATCATCAGTTTAGAATCAAAGAAATTAATTTTCAGATTACAAAATAGACTTTTAGAGTAAAAGGTAAATTAATTCTTTGATTTTACTCTTTACAAATGAATGATTGATTTTAAATTCAAAAGAAGGAAGAATTTTCTTCACAAATGTCAATTCTGAATAATTCATAATATTTTTTGTACTTTAAAATTATTAAACAATAATTATAATTATAATATTATAATAATTATGTTGTAAAAAATTGTTTTGCATATTTTATCATTTCAAATAAGCGCGCGATCAACATGCAGTGAGGCTGTTGGTGCGACGCATGCGCATTAAGACTTTAAAAAAATTCGTTCCTCTACAGTCAAATTGGTTATCTATTTTTATATTTTATGTTAAAATTATAAAACAAAGGAAATTTTGTTTTTGCAATCACTCTACAGCACTTCTAATAATATATATTTGTACTTTTAAAAAGTGACATGTCGAAAAGTTTCTTGCATATGAATAAGCCTTTATGTTTACAATCTTCTTACATAACCTGGAAATTACATCTATCAAATCATTATATCTATTTTAATTCCGGTAATATTTTGTACCTTCATTGTCTTCATGAAGTTATGTCCATCAAAGTTTGATTACATGTGTGCTTTCAGGTAAAAATTGTATTATTAATTAAACAAAATGTCGAAGTGGGCAAAGCGAAAAATAGGTTCTTTAGAAATAGGCCCATTTACAATTGGGATCCTTTAGAACTCCAACTGAGGTATCATTTAGAGCTCATTCATAATTTTGGGTTCCTTTTCAACAAGTGGGGTTCATTTTTGTTGCAGCTCCTTTGGAACCAAAAATACTGAATTGTTTAACTTAATGAAACTTAACACTAAACATTTCACGTAAGTAACAATTTTATTAAACCTGTTTATGCTATTAATATTATGTTTAGGAATCACAGATTCTGGATCTCTCACCAATATATATGACATCAGATTCATATAAATAGTCCATTGTATGTCCGTTGCATATTGTATATCCCCACGAACAACATTCAAAACATATTTGACTCACGAAATCACTTGTATCGCGAACTTTTTAAATTTTTGGACGAGCTGTCATTTATTATACATTATGCTTTATCACGTTGCTAGGGCATCTTGAAGAACAAATGAGTGCCATTCGATGTCCGATACTTTTGCATACCTAAGTATAAATGATGTATAATCTGTACTTCAGCTATACTTAAGTATAGATGAAGTATATCCCATACTTTAGCTATACTTCAGCTATACTTTAGCTATACTTCAGCCATACCTCAGGTATACTTTAGATATACTTTATCTATACTATTTCAATATAGTTGAAGTATGGGATCGTCTCATTTACCATACATTTTTTATACTTTGGAAAGGCAATCATTGATCACTCCCATACTTAGGATTTTTACTCGGGACAAGCTACAATAAAATGCTATGGAATGAAATACTCCGCCTAAATTATAACATTAAAACTGAAAAAATTAAATTTAAGAAAAAAACGACAGAAGGTTCAATAAAATGTTTACTAATAAAATAATTCGCCTGAGATATATCAAAAAATTCACTTTTGACCTCTTCCTTTGATAGAATGCGCACATTTCATAATTATAAAAACAAGATAACAAAAATACGTATGTTGCAATATCAATGCACATTATAAAGTTTAATAATATAAATTTATTGAAATGATTCATTTTTTGGCGGAGCTACGGATGAAGATTACAATCCTGGAACAAGTTCCAGAAACTAATAAAATATACAATTAACATAAAAGAGTTGAACGTAATATCGAAAAGTTCGCGTGATGAGAATGTGTTGGTCAAAGCCGAAGGAGCTTTAACGAAAGAGAATTCACAATCACCAAATTACAGTTGTCGATGGTTTGACCTTCAACTATAAATAGCATTGTTAGTATGAGGTGGAAGCTTTAAATATCCATTGTATTTGTCGCCGTTTGTAGTTTTTACATAAATGTGGTATTTTTTTGCATTCTTTGAATTAATTAGACTTTTTGCCTTGAATGGTTTCAGTGACGCATATAATTGATGTTCATTCTGTAAGATTACGAAAATATCGACTGGGACAATCGGTTCGACAGGGACATGAATATCAGTCTCGGTAGCGGCATGGGGTCTGTCGTTATAATATTTGGGTGCTGCAATCCAAGAAGCTTCACTTGGAGTTAGTACATAAACCAAGTAGTGACCATACGCTTCTGCGTTGAAAAGCCATTCAGGATGCTCATCGTCTGAGAATCCACTAGGTATGAGCCGTCCATAAAAATGATGTCCATTCGACATTTTAAGGTCAACGTCGGAACCTTCTTGAATATCAAACTCAGGTGGTACTTGTACATGTCCAACTGAACTCATTGAAGAAGAAGCTGGATTCAGTGGAAAAAGTGTACGTTCGACAGGAGTATGAGGATTCCGTTTTCGTCGGCGCGGCATTTGCTCTTCAACAGATCTCTCCGCACCTAATTCAGTAAAAAGAAAACGAGTTACTCATTTTTAAATTTAACCCAAGCGCATTAATTTATTGAACTGTCAAAACGATTATAAGTCACGAATGACAATTGATATTCATTTGTTGATGGCATAGAAAAATGTTCAGCAAAATAACAGGGAAAAATCCGGAGGGGGGGGGGATATCAAAACTAGCACTGACGTTATCGTCTATTGGGTTCGTCGATGAAGCACGTTGCTAATATTAGGCTATAAAAAACCCCCTCCCCCCTCGCTGACAACCGCAGTTTTGTCTCACCCTACCCGCACCCTTTTCAACGAAATGTTAAGTAACTAAACATTCTATCAGAACATAGGAAAGTGGGTTATTTTTTATGAAAAAAGGTAATAATGAACGAATAAATTCCTTCAGATGAAATTAATGTAAATACCATATTGAATGAAATGTACAAAACTTTAAATGTGAATCTTCAAAAAATATGAATTTTTTACAAACTTGTTCAACTTTCGACAAAGTAGTTGAATTGCTTGTTAACTGAAAAGATTTATTTTCAACCAAGTGTTTATATTTTCAACCGAAAAGATTAATTTTCCAGCAAAAAGTTTAATGTTCTACAAAAAAATACGAATTTTTTACAAGCAAACATGATTTTTTAACAAAAAAGTTAATTTTTTACCAGAAAATTGAATTTTCATCAAAATAGTTTAAATTTAAACCAAATAAGTAAATTTAAACCAAAAATATGAATATATAACAAAAAGTGGATTTTCAATGGAATAGTTTAATTTTCTACTAAATTGTTGAATCTTCAACCAAACCAGATTAATTTTGAAACAACTAGTTGCATTTTCAACCAAAAAGGATGAATTTTCAATCACACTGATTGATTTTCGACCGCGAAAGATGAATTTTTAATAAAATTAATTAATTTTTAACTAGAAAAGATCCATTTTCAATGAAAAATAACAGTGTTCAACCAAAAATGAAATTGTTACAGTTTTAGTTCAAAAATTAATTCTCAACCAAGAAAAAAACGAAATTTCAAGAAAATACTCACATTTTCAAAAAAAGAGATGAAGTCTCAACTGAAATTATGAATCTCAAAAGGGATTAATTTTTAACAACAGAATCCATCCCAAAATATTACTCTTCAACCCGAAAGATTAATGTTTTCAAAATGGAATTGGTAAATTTTCAACCAAGCAGGATAATCTTCAAAAATATGAGTTTTTAACAAACTGGTTCAAGTTTCAACCAAATAGTTGAATTTTCAATGAAAAAAGATGAATTTTTAACGAAGGAGTTTAATTTTCAACCAAAAAGATCAATTTTTCTATCAAGAAGATTAATTTTTTACCATGAAACATGAATTTTCAAAAGAATAGATTCATTTTCACCAAATAGATTCATTTTCAACAAAACGGTTGAATTTTCAAGCGAGAGGGACTAATCATCTATAAAACGGTTGAATTTTTGCTCATAAGATATGATTTTTCAAACAAAAAGTTAATTTTATATCAAACAGATAAATATTCATAAAAATGGTCTAATTTTGAAACAAATAGTTATATTTATCCCAAAAATATGAATTTTTAACAAAAATTTAATTTTAGTCCCAATAATTTGATTTTTCACGAAATTTCTGATTCCTTAACTAAACTAGATTAATTTAGACCCAAACATTTGCATTTTCAACCAAAAATGAAATAGTAAAATTTGTTAATTAAAAAAATTAATTCTTAACCAAAAAAAAAAAGAATTTTCAACAAAATAGTTACATTTTCAAGAAAAGATATCATTCCAAAAGATGATTTTCTAATCCGAATTATTAATTTTTTTTCAATGAAATAGTTAAATTTTCAACTAAAAAGATGAATTTTCCAGCAACAAGATTAATGTTGTACCAAAAAACACGACTTTTCAACAAAGTACATTAATTTTTAACAAAATTGTTGAATTTTTAAGCGTAAAAGACGAACTAACTACAAAACGGTTGAACATTCAATATGACGATATGAGTTTTCAACAAAAAATTAATTTTATTTCAAATAGTTAAAATTTCATGAAAATAGTTTAATTTTTAAGCAAATAGTTATATTTTAACCAAGAAATGAATTTTTAACTAAAAGTTAATTTTCGACTGAATAATTTAACTTTCTACCACATTGTTGAATCCTCAACTGAACCAGATTAATTTAGACCCAAAAATTTGCATTTTTAACCAAAAAGGATTAATTTTCATCAAAGCAGATCAATTTTTGACCAAAAAAGATGAATTTTTCACAAAATACGCGAAGTTCCAACTAGAAAGAATAATTTTTAATAAAAATATATTTTTTCAACCAAAATGAAATATTTACATTATTAGGTAAAGAAATTAATTCTCAACCGTAAAAAACAAATTGTGAACAAAACAATGAATTTTCAACGAAATACTAAAATTGTTAACCACACGAGAAGAATTCCGAATTAAAAATATAATAGTAGAATTTTTAACCAAAAGTAGTTATGAATTTTCTTGTTGAGTTCTAATGATTTTGTTCGCATTCAAGCAAAAAAACGATAAAAAGAGAAGAAAGGGTATGTTTCTTAAAAAAAGAAAGAAAAGAATTCTCTAAAATTTATCATAAAAAAAAGTAATATATTTTTTCTATAATTCGCGAAAAAGTGCCAGTTTTTCCACCTGTTTTTGGTGTAAAAAGTTACCGATTTTTGCTCGATGACGTGGCGCATGCGCAGTGCCGACCTTTCCGGGCAACAGTGACAAAAGTGGACAGATGCAGTGGAAAAAGTAAATGGACAGCGATAAAAGTGAGGCACAGTGGAAAAAGTAAATGTTATTTCGGGTGGGTTCGTCCTGCCTCGGGTGGACTCGTGCATCGTGCGCAGCCAACTTCATTCTATTTTCCGACTGTCGTCCCTAACCTAAAAGCAATTTCCTGAAAAGTCTCGAGTTGTGTATTTTGTATGTACTTTTGTCACTTGGCAAAAGCAAAAAAACACCGTCAGTTTCTCCGAAAATACTGTGCTTCGTTTTTTTCACGAAAAATCGGAAGTTTTGAAGCCCTCAACTTTATGGGCCAACTATTCAATTGTGAGAACCAGCTTATTATTACTGCCATATTATTGCCATGGTTTTGATAATTGCCATTGTCATTGTTGCGTCAATCGACAAAAAATCGCCTTCTTTTTACACAAAAAACAGGTAAACAAAAACTAGCACTTTTTAACAAATTATAGAAAAAGTATCGTGTCCCACACATTGAAAAAGCGACGATTTAAAACTGGTGTTTTAGCCACCCTCGCTCCGCTCGGGTCGCTAACTTCACACTCGTTTTAAATCTCTCGCTTTTTCAACTTGTAGCACAATATACTATTATTTAAGTTCTTAACGTTACTTTCACTGACCTTCCCCCACCCCCTGTTATCAACTGTAGTTTTGAGGGTGAGCCCCTTCTTCCTCAAATTGGTAACGCAGTTTATGGGTGATGCCCAAACTCCAATCAATTTTACAAGATTGGCAAAAGAAGATTTAACGCCAGGAATATTTTCTTCGCCCTTTCAATTTGCGTGTTCAAAAAAAGGGATATAGGGTTGACTTTCTTCGCTAGGCTAGAAAAAAGATGACATCACGGGAAGAAAGTGAAGAGGCCTGAAATTGGTCACTTTCACACCGCCATTTACATTTATCTGTCATTTTCTTCCCTAGGGTTGAAAGTTCGATTTTCGACCCGCTCCACAGGCACCTCAATGAAAGCCACCAAATGGCCACCTTTCACCCCTGAAAATATGGGCAAAAGTAGCATATATTTTTCGTAAACCGCATTTGCGGGGCGAAAGTAAAAACAGCGGGACGAAAGTAAAATTAGCGGGGCGAAAGTAAAATGTGCGGGGCGGAAGTAAAATTTTCGGCGCGAAAATAAAGTTGACATTTTTTTCTTCTTTTGTTCGACGGTCGCCATATTGAAAATCTGAGTTGCTTCGAGTCGATCAAAATTCGAGCCGCGAACAAAGCTATAGAAAATGCATGGGACCAGCTTTTCAGGGCTAAAAGGTGGCTACGGTCGAGAGTGGAATAAAATGTTATATGTAACACGGCACGAAAGTAGACTTTTCCCTCGGGTAATTACTGCTCTCGCAATAATCTGCTCCTTTCGCGCCTTGTCACATAATGTACTATTTCATAACACGCGCATCGAAAGTTCGAGAGCCTCTTGAGCGAAGCGAAAGTGGCTGATTCTTGCCAAATCGAGTAGAAATCAGCTGGCGGGGCGAAAATCAACTTTCGCCCCTATGGCGAAAGTAGGAGATGGAGCTACCGAATGAAGGTAATGGGATTATGCGCGTGCATGTCATTTTCGTGTTATGAAAAATTGTATACGTGACTTGGGAAGAAGCAACGTTGTCAATTCGTGTGATTTCTGTTGTCGCTTCGCTCGGGCAGCTAACCTCACACTCGCTGGAATCGTAGCCTTTCTCCCCTAGTTACGTAATATACTATTCAACCCAGCCTAAACAAATTTGAACGCTTGATTATGGTTCCTTTTTGGCTTTTTCTAGATTCAGAGTGAAACCCTTATAGTTTTGGTCGTGGAGAGCAGGGTCGTAAGATCTCCAGAAATTCTTGAAAGTCCCTTGAAATACATTGAATCACTTGCAATATTTAGAAAATTGTTTTCAAACCCTTAAAATGTATTAAAGCTTCTTGCAATCATTTTCCCTTGAAATTCATAGAAGTCCTCCGAAATCTCTTGAAGTCTGTTGAAATTACTTGAAATAGTTAGAAATCTCTTGAAATATTTCCAAATACTTCGGAAACGTTGACATTCTTAAAAACTTTCAAAAATCAAAGATATATTTTGCAATTAATTTTAATTTTGTGAAACGAATTGGGGAAAAAATTCAATTTTTAGAAATCAAGGGCTAAATTTTGTTTCCCTATGTAAACAGGTATTCTCATTTTTTCAATAAGATTCAGAGGGATCACAACAAATGTTCACAACCAGAATGTACCTTTTTCTAAAAGATTACAATATTTTTTCATATTCAGCAATTGTTATAAGCAAATCAAGTGTCCGATCGGAAAACCAAAAACACTTCTGTATTTCTCTCTGAAATATCTACGACGTCCTGAAATATCATGAAGAATATTTCCTGTAAATTTTTTTACACGATTTTTTCGTTAACTTCTAAGTTGAAATTCAAAACTTGTTTCAAAAGCCTCCAGGGGGAAAAACCGTTTAGCGTGAAAATTTAATTGCGATTGAGAAATTAATTTTTTTTTCGCTAAATTACAATTTTTCTTAGTTCAAACAAATTATAATGTACTAATGGAATTATACTTATAATTAAACTAATGCAAAAATGGATTACTTTGGATGGCGTATCCTAGCTGCCGGCGCAATTCCTTTTCGTGCTCATGACGGTGTATTCTCATCAATTGCGATTCTGCACCTACAAAATAAAATATAGGAATTTTTATTAAAGAAACACCTAGTAATCTGTTGACAAACTTCGATTTGTTTAAAAATTAGTTTTTTTTCAGGTAAGCCGCGAAATGAAGGCAGTCACTTACTTATCAGATATAGTCATCCACTAACAATTGGTGATCGTTCAAATAAATTTAGTTAACGAATGCACTGTCTGGCTATTTTTAGAGGAAGAACTTGGCTTTTCCAACGTTATGAAGTGTTAATAAATAATTTCCAGACCTTCAAAGAGCTTATATGACAATCAACAATTTTAACTGGTGAAAACAATTGTTTAAACAATTTTTTATCACCTTAGGCATTTTTATGAAAAAAGTTGCGTTTCCTCAAGGTATTAGCAGCCTGTTATTTAGTAATGTCTCCGTGCTATCTACCTATAACAACTAATAATTGTGTAAACAAGCTTAATTAACGTATGCATTTTCCGGCTATTTCTAACTATTAATAACTAATTTTCAAACTTTTTTTTTATAAAACTTCATAAGGATTCGCTATTTTTATTGTGATTAATAATTTTATAGACGGAAATGTTCATGTTCGTCGATGATCAACGGTTAATTTTAGGTATAAAAAACGCATTTTTGTTTGCATTCAAATGTATAGCAGGACAAAAATTTATCTATAAAATTGTTAATGACAATCAAAATAGTGGATCGTTCTCGAGGTTTCTAAAAAAAAGTTTCAAAATTAGTTAATAACAATTGGTGACGTTGAAAAAAACTAGTTTAAATCTTTAGAAATATATAACAAATTTATTTGTTAATAAAGTTTGTTTATTTAATTATAAATTGTTATCGATTGATAGCACAGAGCCATTACTGAATAACAGGCTGCTGATACCTTAAAGAAGCGGCATTAAAAAAAATTCCTGCGACGGTAAAATTTTGTGTAAACAATTGTTTTCGACAATGAAAATTGTCATTTGTCATGTAACGTTCTTAAAGGTGAAGAAATTAGTTACTTACACTTCATTACGTTGAGAAATCCAAGTGTTCACCTCTACAAATAGCCGAATAGTGCATGTGTTGATTAAATTTGTTTAAACAATATTAATTGTCACTGGATGACTAAATTTGATGAGTGAGGGAGATTTTATTTCAAATTTAGCGAAAAGTGAGATTTTATGATTTATTGGAAAGTCTGGCATATAAATACTAAATAAATTCTTGTCATTAAAAATCCTTAATATAAAATTTCTAAACGATAGTGTTGATTTTGATAGTCACGATTATATCGCTTTCGCCTGCTATGCGTGTGACACGAGGCATCAGTGCTTTAAAAAGTGATGGAACGTGTCATGATTTTTCGTTCTTCAGTTGAAGTCATTGATCCCAACGGAGCTTCCTTGATCTGCGCTTGCTTGGATTGTAGTGACGTTCATTGGCTAGAGTGCGCGTCTGCATTTGAATTTTAAATACGTACGCAAACTAGAGCCAATGAGTGCCATTCAGTCGAAGCATGCGCATGTCTTTCGGGATCACTGTTGGAAATAGTAATCGAATCGAATCGTAGTTCGAGTTCGATAATACGACAATGTGTTTCTTCGTATTCCGTAATGTGATCCGCGTGTTTGCATACAATATGAATGAATGATGAAAGAAATAAAGTTGGTGAGTAAGGAGAAGAGTATAGCGTCATGGCGCGTTACTGTTACTGTGTTAAATAGAGACAGAGGTAGAAAGAGATTGGTTCAGTGTTGCCAACCCTTGCATTGTAAAGTCTGTAAAAGGCGAAATACATGCAATATATTATAAGGTGAGTAATGAACCATAACCTCAAGTGTTATGTTAGTCTGTTTTTAGACTTTTTACGCAAACAAGAAATTGTCAAATTAATCATTTTTACGCTCTATAACTTTGATTTCTATTTTAAGTGAATTATAGTTATAATATTAAATATCATTTGTGAAACTCCGGTACGTTTCGGTTCTATTTTACCTATAGGATTAAAATATCCATTTCCTTATAGTGACATATTCGAATAATTTTTTTTTTCGGTTTGAATAGAAGAATGTCAGAGATCTGTGTATGTCCACAGGTCAAACATTTGATAATTTAGAAAGATGTTCAAATAAATCATTTTTACGCTCTTAAGGGACACTGCTATTTAAAAAAAAATCACCGATACTTTAAGAAATTGATTTTGATAATTCGATGGGATTCCAAAGAAGTTCAAAGACTATAGGGTATTTTTTTATAATCCAAGGAATTTTCAAGAATTTTAAACAATTGCAAGGAATTTCAAAAGATATCGAAGAATTTGAAATATTTTGAGATATTATGAAAGATTTTAAGTTTTCACTTGATTTAAAAAGATTTCAAATTGATATATATTGTAGGAAAATATTTGAAAGAATTTCAGAAGATTCCAAGAAATTTGTTATTTATTGTGATAATTTGAAGGAACTTTAAAGGACCAGGCATATTTTAGGGCATTTGAAAAGAATCTAAGGCATTTGAAATGCTAAAATATTTTAAAGTGTTTGAAATATTTTAGGATATTTTAACAGATTTCAAGGAATTCATTTTCAAGAGTTCCAAAAAGTTTAAAGTGATTTAATAGAACTTGAAATATTTTAGGGAATTCTTCAGGTATTTGTTTCAACAATTTCAAAATATTCTAAGGAATTTTCAAATTATTTCAATAATTTAATTGATTTTAGAAAATTTGAGATATTTTAGAGTATTTGAACAAATTTCACGGCATTTTCGAAAGCTTCACAACATTTTAAGGAATTGAAAAAAAAGATCCTAAGGGTTTGAAAACTTTTAGAGTATTTTACAAGATTCTAAGGGATTTTTAGTTGGTTTCAGTAATTTAACTGATATCAATAAAGGATTTTAAAAGATTCTGAGTCATTTTCGAAAGCTTTGAAAAGTTTCAAGTCATTTTAAAGATTTCAAAGAACTTGGAAGATTTTAGGGAATGTTTAAAGATTCGAAGGAATTTTGTATTTATTTCAATAATTTGAAGAAATTTTAAAGGATTGGGCATATTGTAGTGTATTTTAAACGAATCCAAGGAATTTTAAAGAGGTGTGAATAATTTCCAGGAATTTCAAAAGATTTCGAAGGGCTTAAAATATTTGAGGGAATTTTGAAGGATTTCAAGGAATTTTGTACAAAATTAGAGGATTTGAAAACTCTCAGAGTTTTCTTTAAGATTCCGAAGATTTTTCCTTTGATTTCAGTAATTTAATTGATTTCAGAGGATTCGAAATATTCTAAAGTAATTTAAAAGAGTCCAAGGCATTTTCGAAAGCTCTGAAATGTTTCTAGTGTTTTTTAAAGTTTTAAAGGTCTTGAAATATCTTCTGGTATTTTTAAAAGATTTCAATAATTTGAAGTGATTCAGTTCTTTCTCTTTTTTCCTCTGTTATTTATTTGTCTCTAATGAGCTGAAAAGGAGGTAGTTTGGGAACCTAATTTTGATTTGTGAGTGTATTGCATGCTCTTCTTGTATAAAATCATTCATAAGAAAGTAAATTTAATTTCGATTTCAAATTAAAAAAAAACGATTCTCACTATTTGAGGGCTTTTTAAAAGGTCACTTTGAGAAGATTAGACAAATTTCTAGGAATTTCCAAGGATTTGCCAGATTTTAAGGTATTTTACAAATTTGCATAGGGTAATAAAAAGTTTCATGAAATTTTGGAATATATGGAACGCTTGCGTAGGGCCTATTATGATTTTCGTCTGTGGTGGCTAGACCCGCACGTAGTGCGAGCTTCAGTGCGCTTTTTGTTTTCATCAGCGTATGGACGTGTGTCAAAACGGTGTGTACCGTTCGAAGGTTAATTATTATTAACTTGAAATTTTGCAAAAAGGTTTTCACCTCTCATTTTCTTTTTATTCGATAATTTTTTTTGTTAGGTACAAAAGGCCTGACTTTATATGACATCAAGGAAGTTATAGCGTGCGCTAGTTGACAATCCATACCCACATCTTTGTCCCAGGATATGGGAATAACACTTCCGAAAGCTCGCTCTACGCAGCTTTTTCATAGCGCTCGCCCTTTGGTAGCCTATGACAAGTTTTCTGACCGGTACTGGTATCTAAAAACGCTCGTCCTTTGACAGGTTTGAACTATATCATTACTAATAAAGAAAGTTTCTATTATTTATGGCTCGCCCAGTGCAGCCATTATAAAAAAAATTATCATAATTTTTATGGTTCATTAAAATGTGTCGACATAAAATATATAATATAATTTTGGCATTCATTTCATATAGATGGATCTACCCACCGTATTTCTGGCAGAATTATATCTACGCCCGCCAGCAAAGGAAATAGACATCATCTCCTTGCAGAAGCTTGAAGATTTGGCAATCAAAAATTTACCTGAGGATTGGAAAACCTGGAAGGTTCATGATTTTTCAAAGCAAGATTTGGTGGTGATTGTTTCTGATTCTTACTTGCTCAAAGTCTTTTTCTAACATGAAACTAGCCATGCTGGATTGTCCTTTTCTCAGGGCCCTGATATTAGAACCTCCTTCTTTTTCGAGAAAGCTGGGAGGCTCAACTGCTCGACGCGAGTGATTTTTAAATTCTGTTGCGAATATCAAACCTTTACATATTTCAAGGAAAGAGGCTTCTCCTCAATTGACAACTGATTGTGTTCCTGACAAAAATTCACCAATCATTGGAAATTGTGGTAGGAAGCGTCTTTCTCCTAATATGGAAGTTGAGCAGGACAATTCTTGTTCTTCAGAATTTTCTGACGAAGAGAGCTCTTCATCTGATAATGATTTTAATAATCACGATCCAACAAATGGGTCATCTTCTTGTCAAACTTCTAGGTTCAAGAAACTTGATTCATGTCTTTCGCTTAGCGTTAACAAAAAGATTATAAATTGTTTACCTTCAACTAAGGAGTTGGAGCCAACAGTTCTAAAAGCATCGGAAAAGTTAGAAAATCAGGGTATTAATTGTCCAAGTTTTGGTAATGAATCGTGGAATAAGATCCTCGACACATATTTTCGAAGAAAAAAGATTAAATGGTTTGCTCGAATATAATGGTGGTTTTTATAAATTTTTTCCAACTTTGAAACCATCAGGGTCGAAGATCCCGCATGCTTTCAAAAGAGAAGCCAAGCCAAAAGGAAAGAAAAAGTTTCGATCTTGGAATACTTCGAACCAGAGGGGATCTCGAGGTGGTTTCTCCGACTCAAGAGCAAGAAGATCCAATTGGAATGAGCAAAAGAGATCAGAAAAGCCTCGAAGTGGATCTGAGCCATCAGATAGTGAAACAACAGATTCCATTATAAGTGTGATAAAAGGATACTCCATACCGTTCATGAAAAAACCTCCCACGATACAATTGTCCACAAATTTCTGCATTCGAATGGAGACAAAACCCTCTTGCGACATGGACAAAGCACTAACGGCGTTTCTCAATACGGGAGTTTAAAAGAAACTGGATGCTCAGTCCGGGTTCCTATCTACCATGCTTTTGACACCCAAAACAGACGGTTTGTGGAGACCTATTTTTAACCTCAAGCGTCTAAACCAATATCTTCATCCACGAAAATTTCGGTTGATAAGTCACGCGCGAATCCCAAGCTTTCTTCAGATGAACGATTATTTAGCAAAGATAGACCTGTCACAGGCTTATTTGCATGTGCCAATAAAGAAATCACACAGACGTTATCTGGCCATAAGCTATCGGGAAGAAACATACTGCATGACGGCCTTGCCCTTTGGTCTTTCCAGCGGACCCCTAGCTTTTTCAAGAGTGTCAAACTGGGTAGCCAGTCAGCTAAGGGAAAAGGGAATGAGAGTAGTGGTTTACCTCGAAGATTTTCTTTTTGCGAACTAGGATCTACATCTCCTGAGACTTCAGCTCAAGGAGACAGTAAGGTTCCTGACGCTTCCAGGATGGAAAGTGAATTTTCAAAATACAGTTTTGGAACCTACAAGACAACTAGAGTATCTGGGTATTATACGGATTCCCTGGACGGATCAAAAATTTCTTTCAGAAAAGAAGACGAAAATCATAAGGCTGTGTGTGGAGAAAGTTATGGTTCGGCAAACATGGAGCTGGCATCAGGCGAAATCACTTCTCAGAAGGCTGGAGTTTGCTTCCTTCGTAATTCCTCTGGGGAAATTGTTTTGCAGAAGAATGCAGCGAGCTGCTCATTCGCTTCCGCAAATTTTTTCGAATCAACTCTTCACGAGCCCGGATCAGATAAAACCAGACTTGCAATGGTAGCTGAACAATTTGACCAAAAGATCGAAAATATTTCAAAAAATGCCTACTATGCATTGAACAACAGATGCATCAAACATAGGTTGGGAAGCCCAGTTGGGAGATAAGCTGATGAAGGGTCAATGGAATTTGGATCAGAAAAACTGGCATATAAACAAAAAGGAAATGTGGGCAGTGTACGTAGCAATTGTCAAAAAGCTCGTATCCTGCAGGGAAAAGCCTTATCTCTTTAGTCAGACAACAAGACAGTGATAGCTTATATCCGGAGGCAAGGAGGCACGAAGGCAGAACCTCTGTTATAGTTAACAGAGAAACTGTTAACTTTGATTTCAAAACTAGATCTTCAACTCGAGGCTCACTTCATACCAGGAGTTTACAATGTGGTAGCAGACCGATTATCCAGACTGGATTCTCTAACGGATTGGCATTTGTCGACGAGAGTAACAGACCGGCTTTCAAAAAATTGGGAGTTCCACAAATAGACTTGATGGCCACCGCACAATCAGCAGTCGTTCCAGCTTATGCATCTCGAATCAGGGATCGGAAATCAACATTTGTAAACGCCTTCAGTCAAGTGTGGAATTACAACTTAGCGTGGATATTTCCACCTCTCTCTCTAATTCCGCGGGTTCTACAACATCTGAACCTAGCCCAGGGGATCTTCATTATAATTGTTCCAAAATGGGAGAAAGTCTTCTGGAGAGCAGATCTGAAGAATCGATCACTGGGACCTCCTTGGGAAATTCACAACCTTACACAGAATCTTATAGACATGGAAACCAACTCTCCTACACCACAGGTGTCGTACCTACATTTGGAGGCTTGGAAGGTACGGGGTGGATTGTCCAGACAAAAGGATGGACTGAAGAAGATATAACTTTACTGAAGTCATCATGGCGCGAATCAACGAAAAGAACTGACTCTGCACCCTGGAAATCCTGGTCTTTTTGGGCTACCAAAAATGGAGTTTCAATAAATAATCCATCCCCAAAAAAGGTTGCACAATATTTAGGATTTTCACATGGGGAAAAGAAATTTACTTATAGCCTGATCGTGGTGCATAAATCGGTTATGGGAAAATTTGCAAATCCAACAAGAGGGGATGAAATAAGTTCTCATCCGATAGTAAAACATATGTTGAAAGCCATAGGTTCATCTCATGCTCCGCAGACAATATCTATGATATGGGATGTCAACGTATCGATTGGGTGGATGAGGCAGACAGTTTTAAATCCAGATAATTTATTTCAAGTATCCAGATATGTGGCATTGCTGCTTCTCTTATCATCGGACAGAATGGTGCATGATCTCACGGTGTTAAGGATCAATTCAGAAAATTTGCAAGATTCTGGAAATCGTCTAGTTTTATGGCCAGTGTTTGGTTCAAAGACAGACAGTATTACACTAAGACAATCAGGATGGGTTCTCTCTGAAAATAAACAACAGAAGATGGATTCAACATGGTGGTTGAGACGTTTAATTCAAATTTTGGAATCTAGAAGAAAATTCCGAAAAGATTGTTGCTGAATTATTGAAAAAATTTTCAAAAGAATACGGAGAACAGAAGAAAGTCCAGGGAATAACCTCAGACAATAAGGCGTTAAATACTAAATTTATGTCTGAATTACAATTAATCAAGGAATTCACAGACAAAGATTTTCCTTCAGAAGATATGCGCTTTAGATGTGCTTCTCATATATTTAATCTATGTGTACAGGATTCACTAGTTCAACTACAACTCGAAAATGATACAGATCTTAAAGATTCTGATGAGATCGACAACGACGAATGCGAAGGTGAACTAGAACTAAAAATATCTGTCAAAGAAAATAGAAATACGACAAATTTTAAAAATCGAAGAACTTTGTTTCTAAAATTGGAATACTCGGAAAAGCTGTATCTGAAATTGGAATGTTGTTGCGGTACTGTCTGTATAACAATGTTCTCGCCAAGTATTGACGTATCCACGCGGCGGTACTCATCACTCGACATCATTGTTAACGTTATCAAGTTGGAAAGAGCTTTGATTTTACTAAATGATACAGACCCAGATCTCCGTCCTTTGCGATTAGCAGGATCTGACCGGTGTCCTCTCAAAGACTTTCATGAAATACCTACGGTATTTTAAGACCTTGTCAACTGCTGAGTGTGGTGAAAAATATGTCATCTACCCATTATTCATCGTCGATTTCAATATACTAATTGACAAACTGGAAAAATCAATTGATGAATTGAATTTAAAAACAAATAAGAATTGGACTCACACCGGTATTTAAAGGGCCCTTCAATCTGCCTATGTGAAGCTAATTAAGCATTAAAGCAAAAAAAATTAGATTTATGGTGCAGTGCTAATACTGCAAGTTGCGATGTATGAGAATTGGATAACTGTGAAAGATATCGTCTAATATTGTTCGGAGATTCTCTTCACCATCAGACTGTATTTTTAAAATCTCTGAGGTCTTTTTTTCATGATGAATATTCAATTCTTAATTATTCGAACTTCGTGAATTTTTGTATTGTAAAAAACTGAGATGACTTCATATCGATCTTCACCCAGTAGTTAAAACCAAACATCCCACCCCCCGCAAATGTGCTCACATGTGCCACAATCAAAAAATGTTGTGCCACGAAATTCTAAGAGTTATATCAGGTGTAACGCGGGGCTGGGGAACATCAGACACCCCGGCCCCCGCATTTGAAAAACTAAAGTTCAGATTGCATGACCTTCAAGATCTCAAAATGCGATGATACGCGCCATCAAGAAAAAATTATGCGCCATATTGATAACCGAGTTATCAGCGATTAAATGAAAATTTTGCGCTAACTTATTAACAAAGATATCATTGTGGGGGCGGGGGGCAGTGTGACGCAGGTGTTGAAACTTCGATAGTGATATAAAACTCAAAATTACGGATATGAGGTCATTCATCTTTAAATGCGCTTACGTGCGCCACAGAAATTTGTTGCAAAATTTAAAAACTGTCCACAACACGAGGGCTTTAACACTTTACAAAGTGATGACCAAAGAAGATAAAATCGTTTAATCATTAAACTTTTTACAGACTGTCCGGAAGAACGACAAATGCGCTCATATATGCGACAGAAATTGTTGGCACATCTACAAAATTGTCCAAGAGATGGAGGCCATAACAATTTGCAAAGTGATGACCAACAAAAAATAAAGTTTTTAGTCGAAGCTGAGGACTGACTTTTTGGGTATTATTTGGAATGCCCTCATATGCGCCATTTTCAAAATTAAAAAAAAATGAAACCACATTTGGGAAGAATAAAGACAAATTTCTTTCATGAAATAAAGATTGTAAAAGTATTACTCACCTCCATGAAGAATTTAAAATTGTTTACTGTCCTTATTATTATTTTTGTAAATTAAATCGAAATAAGTAATGTATCTGAATCTATACTCTGCTATTAGTGTCAATCCACTCCTATCTCTTTTTTGAAAGTTATTATTAAAAATTAAAGTCATTTAGTTTTATCACCGTGAAATGAATCGATGACAAGTGGTAATGAGAGGGTTGATTATAATTTTTGGTTAATTTTGGAAGTGACGTATGTGAGCGCAGTTAAACTTCTAACCTAATATCCCATTATCAAGTTTCATACTGCAATTAAAGTTATTTGGTGATATCAGCACGGGAAAAGGGTAAAATTGTGCATGGAGCAAATGTGGACGAGCCCATCTGTGCACGTTGTGGGCCACAGGCACAGCTGTTTACAGGTCTCCCATCTGTGCACGTGAACAGTGCGTACGGTACCGCCTGTGCACATCGACATCTAGACGTGCGCAGTTGGAAGTGTCCCATCTGTGCACGTGAACAGTTGGTACGGTACCATATGTGCACGTCTAAATGTCGACGTGCACGGATTGTACCATGCGAATGGTCCACGTGCACAGGTGGGATAGTCCAAACTGTTCACGCCTCAATTTTCGAGAGGTAAAACTGAGCACGGAGCAACTTTACACGAGCCCAGCTGTGCACGTCGAGGGCCGGTGCTCCATCATTTCCTTGAATTCTGTAAATCCTTGAATCCCTTCATTTCAGTACGAGCGGCTACTCACTCCGCCATCTGAAAATCTTGAAACTGTGAATGCAGAGTCGGCTTGAACATCGGGTTTCGAGCTTTTTTCAAACCCGTAAAGATCAGGATTTCAACTTACATGTCCACGTGCACAGATGGGATACTCCCAACTGTACACATGCACAGTTGGGAGTGTCTCCTCTGTGCACGTAGAACGTTCATTGGGTACCATCTGTGGACGTCTAAATGTCAGAGTGCACAGATAGGAGTTTCCCATCTCTGCACTTGCATAGTTATGCCAGTGACCATCAACGTGCACAGTTGTAACACTGGTCCTTGTCCTGCACAGATGGCCCGATGCAAAGATGTGCCTGTGGCCATGGACGTGCACAGATGGGCTCGTGTAATGTTGCTCCAAGCACAGTTGTACCCTTCCCCCACGCTGATATCACCAAACAGCCTAAATTGAAATATTAAAGTTGATAATGAAATTTTAAGCTAGGATGTGAAATGCGCTCACATGCGCCACTTTCAAGATTAACAAAAACCCATAATTTTCGTAAAGTTAATTACTTTTACGATCTTTATTTAATGAAAAAATGTATATTTTCGCTCCCTGAATGTGGTCTCATAGTTAAAAATGTGAAGCAACATTTGCTAGGAATGAAATGGCTATATCGCTCCATTCAATTTGAGTCTTTATGCTAACAGCGGCATGTACTTTTTCTTAACAAACTTGAGCATAAAATACTCAACCTTGGTAACAAAATTTTACTAGCAGGGTTAAAAAGACGTATATTAAAAAAAAATCAGTTTTAAAAAAACATACAATCAAGAAAGTCAATTTATGTAACCTAATTGCACCAAAGGAATTAAAATGAAAGAAACATGTTTCTAAATAACATTGTAACTTGCTCATTAGTGACAGTTATATAACAATTGAAGAAGGAGGAAAAACGAAAAGACACATGCAAACCACCTCTGCCGCCCTACGAAAATCTCCTATGAAAATCCATTCATCACTGCGGATTAAAAACTTTTTCTTTTGTTGGTCATCACTTTGCAAAATGCTATGACCTCCATATCTTGTAGAATTTGGTAGGTCTGCCAAAAATCTTTGTGGCACATATGAGCGCATTTGACGTTCTTACGGGCGGGCTGCAGAAAATTGTTGACAATTATTGAACGATTTTATATTCGTTGGTCATCACTTTGTAGAGTGTTAAAACCTTCGTATTGCGGACAGGTTTTAAAGTTGGCAAAAATGGTTGCGGGGCATATCAGCTCATTTGATGACGGATGACTTCATATTCGTCATTTTCAATTTCATATTACTATCGGAGATTTAACACGTGAGTCACACTGCCCCCCGCCCTTCCCAAATTGTAACTATGTTAATTATTTAGCCCAAAATTTTTCATTGGCGATGCATTGGAGCGCGTTTAAAGTTATGAAGGATAGCTATGCTGAATTTGAAAAAATGTTATTATTCAAGAAAAATAGCGCTCATCCCCCATATTTTGATCACTGATAACTCGGTTATCAATGTGGCGCAAAATTTTTTCTTGTTGGCGCATATCAGCACATTTGGAGATCTTGAAGGTCATCCACATTAGCGCATTTTCGGTGCAATTCAGTGAGCTAAAGGAAATCCTCAAATCATGAGTGGGAGGAGGGCTGATGTAACTGACCTGTTCAGAAAGCTATAAATATGTTTATTACTACATAGAAGAATTATTAAAATTAAACCATTAGTATCAAATATGAAGGTTTTATTCCAAGTTAATGTCTCATTGATGCGCCATTATTCGCTTGAGACGAGGTATTATTCATTGGACGGAATTCAAGGTAAAAAAATATGAAATAATGTATGAAAGATAAATTTCAATTATTCTACAATTAAACAAAAACATAAGATGCATGAGTAATTATACAAACATCAAGGTCAAACAAAGTAATACAATGCACTACATATTTTTAATATTATGTATGTAGTTTTTTTACGTATTCTATTAAGCCTACATGTCCTACCAATCAAAAATGATTAAAAAGAAATACGATTCACATTCAACACGTTAGTTGATTGATTCACGACTAATAGATAGTACTTCGTCTTCAGCGCGATATAAGAGTTTAAAAGTTTCTTAATGATGATTCATTATGAATTATTCTCTCCACAAGAAACATACATATAATTCCCTGAACAACTTTTCGGAAAAAGTTTTTTGTTGCTCGAAATTCGCTTAACTCCAGATAAGCTTCAAGATGCATGATTTATGGAATGTATCAGGTAAAAAATTAACAAGTTTCATTTAAACGAAAAAGTTCTTTTCATACTCAATCTAGCAGTCTTAAAATATCATAAAGAAGGTTTCCTGTAAATTTCTTGTAAATGGGTTTTTCGGGTTTACTTTGGAAACGCAAAAAGCCACAACATTCTTGTCAAGAGAAAAAAAGGGCTTAATCAAATTTCCTATATAAGAATAGGTACTTTTATGTTTAAATTCAAAACTTGTTTCAAAACCCTCCAGGGGTCAAAGGCGTTTAGCGTGAAAATATATTGGCTGTTCAAAAAATAAATTTGTTTTCTTTTTTCTGAATAACAATTTCTCTTATTTTAAACAAAATATAATGTAGTAATAGACTTGCACTGATAATTAAAATAATGCAAAAATGGATTACTACTACTAATATTACTACTACCTTGGATGACCCTCTGATGACCTACCTGTTGCCTTTAGGGCCCGCTTAAATTCCTTTTCGATCTCAGAACGGCGACGTCTCATCGATTTCGATTCACGACCATCAGCTAAAAAATATAATACAGGAATTTTCAATGAAAAATCTTTCTAAGGAACCCAAAAAATGTGCAATTAAACCTTTTCATCTTCAATAATTCAGACTTTAGGGACCGTACAATAGTAGAGCATATGCATGTTAAATTCCCCACGCGTAAAGTTGTTCTATATTCAAGATGAAAAGGTCTATTGGTCAAAATCGAAGATAGCCTAAATGTAAACCCAAAGTCAGTTAATATGAACACATGACTCCAGGAACGCTTAGATTTTATCCGGCTCATGGTCCGGTTTCTACCCGGGAAAACTATTGTTTGTAAAATTTGGCACTATAATATTTATTTTTACAAGAAATCGATGGCAATCTAGGATATAGCCGAGATAATAGTATTATTGCCAAAGCAATACGAAGAAATACTTTTTCCATATCAATTATAAATATACTGAAAACTTAATAATTGCCATTTAGATCCAGAAAGATTAATATTTGCGATATCAGATTGAATTAAGGAAAAAGCACTATTCATAAATTGAATAATAAGGCCATAGTTGCAATAACTAGCAGTTTAAATAACACAAGTTGCAAAATAGGTGAGAAAATTTGCCATTTTCAATGGAAAGGTTGAATGAGAGGAAAAACATTTGAATGTAGTGCTTTGCGAAAATTCCCATATAAAATAGGGAATTCAGTGCCAAATGACGTCATATGCGCCGACGTTCACGAGGATGATAAAATTTCTGAATCTCATAATTTGTTTTGTCACAGGAAAGGATCACCGTTCTGAAAGGTAAATGCGAAACAGTGAATGCGAATTTATTTTTATTTTGCTCTTCCAAACATGGCAGTGTTTTCTATTCTTTATGGGAGAAATTAGAATTACGTAGAATAAGCATGGAAAGAATGTCTTTACTATTGTGTGAACTTTACAGTCTTTTCTAGGAATTATAGTACAAAAAAATTATAATATACCAATATTCATTATTAGAACACAGACCTTGGCGGATTTCTTCATTCAACTGCTCCATAAGACTGTTGTACGTAGATACAATTAGATTTGACTGTGAAGGCTGCGTGTCAGCTGACGCATGATAATAACCATCTGTAAAATGTAATATAGGGTTTTTTATTAATGTTATCATTAACGCATGACTCTGGGAACGTTAAGATTTTGTCTGGCTTCTACCAGTGTTCGACTTGTGTATTTTTGCATTAAAGATATACCACGATAGCTGCAATATTTGTTTAAAGATGACAAATACAAACAAATTTATACACGCACAGCATTTTTCACAACAAACCTGCTGAAAGTCAAAAACAGGTATTCACCATTTAGGAGGGATCTCAGTGAGGCCAGGCGACGAACCATTGAAGTGACCTGAGGCGGGAAGGGCTGCGTCGGAAATTTATATACGCATAGAGCTATGACTACTTAAATTGACCAACAGCATAAGCTGTATTAATTGAATTTTTAATAGTTACACGTCATTATGAAATTGGATATTTTTTCTCCATTTCCCTATGAAAACATCATAAGTGACGACAAGACAAAAAATTTTAAGGAAGAGGATCGCCGGTTATGCCACAAATTATCATAAATTTCAAAATTCTAATAAATTTCCACAAATTACGTAAATTTTCATAAATTTCTGAAATTTATAGAAATTTGTTTTTTTTTGTTGTTGCAAAACGAGGGTTTTGGGATCACTTCAAAACCGAAATAAGCTTAAACATTTTGAAAACGCGAAATTAAATTCCCTCTAAAAATATATACTTTTCAAGTTAAAATTCGAAATTTGTTTCGAAGGCTAGCGTCGTTCAGCAAGAAAAATTTATTGGCAGTTATAAAATGAAATTTTTTTTTATGATTCACAGCAATTTTTTCTCAGTTCAAAAAATGAATGTATACTAACGTTGAGGAATGATATTTTGATCATGCCCGAAGCCTCGTCCTAGCTGCGTCTGCATCTCCTCCATTTGCAGCCGCGCTGCTGCTGTTCCTGGTCGTGGTGTACTTACAGCTGTAAAATATAATAAAGAGATTTTTATTCAAGAATTTTTTTTAAGAATCTCAAAAATTTTGTATTTGTCCAAATTGAACATAGCCCGAATGTAATCCCGAATTCAGTTAATATTAGCAAAACCAAGGGACAAAATTTCGATGAAGTGTAACTATTCTTAGAATCTTGACACCCTGAATTATGCTTTTTCAGAGTATCATGTTATTTTAACTTCTTGTTGTCCATCGATAAATGGCAAACACTGAACTTTGAACGTTGTTTGGAGGTTAGATTTGATGAAAAGTGAATATATAATCTGATGATGGTTGAAAAGTATATAATGCAACATGTGCGTAAAATGCGGTTTTACACACTCGATCACCACAAGTGGGTAAATCGTACTCACATGTTGCATACGATATTTTTTGACACAGTGTGCGTAGAAATTCGTTTTTACACACCCATATGAGTGCGTGGAACCTGCATGTGAGTGCTTTAAAATAAGCCGTTTTACGCACTCGTATGGGTGTGTAAAAACGCATTTTACGCACACTTTGTCAAAAAATAGAGTATATTTGCACATGCGTGTTCAAAATAAAGCAGTCAATTAAAGAAAAGGTAAACAAAATTATAAATTATTTGTAATTATATGTTGGTCCCGTATAATTTATATCAAAAATTTTGTTACATTAAGCATTTTGTGCCAATTGTGCATTCCCCGGCATAACATCGATATTACAATTTTTGTAGACTTATCATAGGTTTATTGACAAAATATAATATTGAGAAACAGTTTTATCTGCTAGTTCGAAGCATCAGTCTCATATTCCATTTCTAAGTATACTTTGGACACGAAGTAAAATGTGAAAAAAAACTTCAGGTATACTTGCAGCTATAATTTTTGTACTCATTCTTCCAAAAATATCCGTTATTTAAATTTCTTTAATTACTGATTAATTAATTCAATTACTTTTAATAACTGAAAATTCACCTGCTAACACTAAGATCCCTTTTCTCGCGGCACTTCACAATTATTGTGTATAAAATGTCGAGAAAAAAAATCTGAAAAATGTCTCGTAGTGCTCAGTTTGAGCATTTTTTGAAACATATATTCGCTATATTGTAACCTTCATTTTCAATTTTTAACTTCTGCCTTCAAATTCGAAATCAGAGACACTAAAAATCCCTTTATATAAAGTTTCGGAAAAATATGTGAAAATTTAACAACTTTGACCCCCATAATGGATCAACAGTTTGAATTTGTATCCTTTGATGATAAGTTTGAAATCAGCGACTACAAAAACACATTTGTACCAAGTTTTATATAGATGCGACAAAAAATTGATTTTTGCCACTTTTATTGGATTCTGGTCCACTGTGCGGCTACTAGCAGCAGTTCAGTTGGGTATTCTGGCTTTAAACATAAGGCAGGATGGATGCAGTATGTTTTTAATGATTATTTTTTTGTGACTTTGAAATCTTCACCCTGCCAAAAGTTGCATCGTTGGAGGGACAACAAGCTTCAAGAAGCCATAGAAAAACTGGAATTTCGAATGCAAATTCATACGCCCACCAAAACATTATCGAAGTTAACAAAAGTTACCGGTAAATTACCATAAAAATCTCATATTTAAAAAATTTCTACACATATTTCCACCAATTTCCCAAATTCTTATAAATTTCCACACATTTCATGAATTTTCATAAATTTTATAAATTTCATTTTCTGTAAGTTTTAGAAATTATAGACTGAAATATTGCGTATGCGTCCAGCAGAACCGTTATCAAAATTTACGGGTGAATTAATACACATTTCCATACATTTAACAAATACGACTACGTTTCCACAAATTTCGTAAATCTTGATAAATTTTTAAAATGTTCAGAAATTTGTTTTTCAAAAAACGGATTTTTGGATTTACTTTGAAAACGGAAAAAACTGGAACATTTTTGTACCGAGAAAGAAGACGCAAAATAAAATTTCCTATAATAATATGTACTTTCTAAGTTAAAATACGCCACTTGTTTCAAAGATCGCCAGAGTTCAAAGCCGTTCAGCAATAACAATTTATTAGTGTTTAAGAAATAAAATTTGAATTTTCTTTCGAAGCCCAGCCATATTTTGTTAGTTGAAAAAATTATAATATACTCACGTGGTCTACTAGAACTAGAAGCATCATGAACTTTACCCTTTGGTATTTGAGCTAGATGTGGCATCTCAGAACCGCCATCTGAAAGATATAATATAGGCATTTTTATTAAACAATTTTTTTAAAGATCCCCAAAAATTTCAAATTAGCGACTGAAAAACTCCCCTTGTACAAAGTTTTCTACACCAGTGACGAGAAATCGAAGTTTTGGCACTTTTAGTGGTACGCCTGGATGGATGAAGTATTATTCTAAAGATTACTTTTGATTGGCTTTTAAATCTACGCGAAAAAAACGTCTACGAGAAATTTTGGGCACGCACTGCATGTTTCACAATATCCCTGCTGGAAATTAAAGAGCTGGAAGCTCAGCAAACTTGATGTAGTCATTGAAAGGCATGCACAAAAATTTCGAGCACAATTCAAACTTTCAGCAGAACGGTTATAAAAGTTATCAAAAGTTACCGGTAAAATACCATGAAAATCTCAATTTCGAAAATTTTCATTATTATTATTCTACCATTAAGACATTTCCCTTTCGCGGTAAGCATGTTCGACTAGGTGAGGAAGGGAGTAATGTAGAGGAGCGGGTATAGATTTTTAGATTGATCTCGAATTGTCGTGTTATTTAAATAACACGTTCGTTCCGCAACACTGCTGCGACCCATGTTGCTAATCAATCTCTCCAGCGGTCACCCCAAGTGAACAGCCTCACAAAGTCATCATTTGAATCGCTCCAATCGGACCATTTAGTATCCCAGCTCTTTTGTTTTAGGCGTCATTCACTCCACTGACACTCTTCTTCATGCATTTCGGATGAACTATTTGTCGCCACATTTTTCTGTCCTGGCATACCTCCCAGCTTCCTTCACGTCCAGACATTTTCTCATGCACGCTCGTGTGTTTCTATGACTTCTCATGTCTCTTCAAATCAGGGTCTTATTCACACATTCTAACCATTCCTTCCGCGGTCTGCCTCTGGTCACTCTGCCATTTACTTTACCTTGATGAACTTGTTTTACTAGTCTCTCCTCTTTCATTCTTTTAACATGTACAAACCATCTCAAAGAATTTCTTTTGTATATGTCAACTAGTGTCTCCTCTTCACCACACTCTTTAAGAATTACTTCATTACTCATTTTCTCCATCAATGTTTTGCCGCATATCATGCGCAGAAATTGCATGTTAATCGCGTTCATTTTACTCGAATCCTTTTCTTGGTAGGTCCAGGTCTACCAATAACCTTCTTGCCCTCGTTTATACATCTATCTAACTCCCCATCTATCTTTTCGTCACTAGTGAATAGGCTACACAGATATACGTACTTATCAACTTTTTATATTCTCTTATCATTCAGGACAATGTTGCACATTGTGTTCTCACCCCTTCCTTCAAACGCCATAATTTTGTTATATTTACGTTAATTTTGAGGCCCATGTTCTTCATGCTTGTATTCAGTTTGATCAACATTCTTTGGAAGTCTTCGATTGACTCTGCCATTACAACCTTATCATCTGCGAACGCCAAACCACGTAAATTCAGTGTCCTGAGATGCACACCTTCTTCGTCATAGAGGGTCATTCTTAGACACATGTCCATGAATATAATAAAAAGCTAGGAGGACATGACGCATCATGTCAATGGACAGCTCCTAAAAGCAATAAAAAGTATATACGCTGCTAGCAAAGCGAGTGTAATGGCTAATGGGAAACTGAGTGACTGGTTCGATATTATGCAAGGTATGAGACCTTGTCTAATACCTTGCATA
>CAKNYM010050471.1:82123-103310 GCA_932195095.1 Andricus curvator | reverse complement strand
AAGTTAAAAATCAACCCTTTGGCACCACGCAGATATGACTTTGTCAAAAAAAATCTTTTTCACAATTTTACAGTGTGGGTAGAAACTTTGATTTTTGGGCTCCTCGAAGATACCCACTCCGATTTTTGGGCTCCAACTCTTAAAGTTAAAAATCAACCCTTAGAACCACGCAGATACGACTTTGTCAAAAAATAATCTTTTTCAGAATTTTATAATGTGGCTAGAGTCTATGATTTTTGAGCTCCTTGGAGATACCCACTCTGATTTTTGGGCTCCAACCCTTACCGGCAAAAATCAACCCCTTGGTACCACGCATATATGACTTTGTCAAAAAATAATGTTTTTAAGAATTTCAAAGTATCAATAGAGTCGCTGATTTTTGGGCTCTTCGAAAACACACAGTTCGATTTTTGGGCTCCAACCCTCAACGGTAAAAATCAACCCCTTGTTACCACGCACATACGACTTGGTCAAAAAATAATGTTTTAAAAAATTTTTAAG
The DNA here is from genome assembly GCA_932195095.1 of Andricus curvator. Lineage (NCBI taxonomy): Eukaryota > Metazoa > Arthropoda > Insecta > Hymenoptera > Cynipidae > Andricus > Andricus curvator. The sequence goes on along the minus strand of CAKNYM010050471.1, from coordinate 102,809 downwards.
TATCAATAGAGTCTCTGATTTGGGATCCTCGATAATACCCACTCTGATTTTTGGGCTCCAGCCCTTAACGTTAAAGATCAACCCCTTGGTACCACGCAGATATGAGTGTCAAAAAATAATGTTTTTAAGAATTTTGAAGTATTAATAGAGTCTCTAATTTTTGGGCTCTTCGAAAATACATACTCCGATTTTTCGGCTCCAACACTTAACGTTAAAAATCATCCCCTTGGTACCACGCAGATATGAATTTATCAAAAAATAATCTTTTTGAGAATTTTACAATGTGGCTAGAGCCTCTGATTTTTGGGCGTGTGAATTTTCAAGGAGCCCAAAAATCAGAGACTCTAGCCACGATAAGGGTTAACGAGAAGGGTTGGAGCCCAAGAATCAGGGTGGGTATTTTCGAGAAGCCCGAAAATCAGAGACTCTATTGATACTTTAACATTCTTAAAAATATTATTTTTTGACAAAGTCATATCTGCGTGTTTCCAAGAGGTTGATCTTCAACGGTGAAAGTTAATGCCCAAAAATCAGAGTGGGTATTTTCGAGGAGCCCAAAAATCAAAGTCTCTATACACACTGTCAAATTCTCAAAAAGATTTATTTTTTGACAAAGTAATTTCTGCGTGGGAGAAAGGGGTTGATTTTCAACGTTAAGGGTTGGAGCCAAAAAATCGGAGTGGGATTTTCGAGGAGCGCGAAAATCAGAGACTCTAGCCACATTATAAAATTCTAAAAAAGATTATTTTTTGACAATTCCATATCTGCGTGGTACCAAGGGGTCCATTTTTGCCGTTAAGGGTTGGAGCTCAGAAATCAGCGTGGGTATTTTCGAAAAGCCCAAAAATCAAAGTCTTCATCCACACTGTCAAATTTTCAAAAAGATTATTTTTTGACAAAGTCATATCTGCGTGGGAGAAAGGAGTTAATTTTTAACGTTAAGGGTTGGAGCCGAAAAATCGGAGTGGTTATTTTCGAGGAGCCCAAAAAAAGCCCAAAAATACGCCGGGAATAAATTTGTGAAAAATTCAAATTTTTTAAGGGGGTTGATTTTTGAACTTGAGGTTTGTTTTGGGGGAAATTTTTTTGCGGATTCCAAGAGCCCTAAAGGAGCCCAAAATTCTGAGCTATGAAAAATCGCAAAATTCGATTGCGGAGGTAATAGCTTAATGGACCTCATCATATTGACGTCCTTGTTGTTTTTTTAAAGTGTTTTCGTGCTTAACTTATAAGAGCAGAAGAAACGTTTTTCCTCGGAACATTTCTATCACATTTTATCCCTCAACATTTTCTATGAAGTTTTTCCTCGGATATTTCCGAGTAACATTTTTACCTCGCGATTCTGTTTACCTTTTTTCCTCTGAACTTTTTCGGTTACTATTTTTCCTCGGAACTTTTTCTTTACTGTTTTTTCTCAAAACTCTCTAAGTCACATTTTTCCTCTGAGGGCTTCAATTGATAGTCCAGAGGTCGGATTCTTCGGAAAAATATCCACGAAGCTCGTCATCCAGTTCAGTCAGATCTTTGGGCTTGAGAGAAACCTGAATGTTGATGTTTCTCCGGGTCTTGAAGCATCGTTCTTCCCCTATTGGATGCCTGTTCGAGGTTGGTCTCAGTGTCGCCTCTCTTTCTCTGTTGCTGGCTTGTTCTGGCTGCTCCCGCTTATATAACCCCTTTTCCGGAGGTCCTCGGCACGGTTTCGCAAACGTTTTTGCGAAAAATCCGAGAGCTTTGGGTGTTTCTCGCACCACAGCGCATGCAGTCGCGCTATGTAACCTTTTCATTCAGGGGCCATACTGGTATCATAGCACTCCAGCAGGTCGTCCCTGAGTCGATCCGTCCACTTAGAAGTAATGAGATTCTGCCGGTCAATCGCATTGAGTCCGTCTTGATTGGCTCCCCCAACTCTAAGGTAGTCGGCATTGTTGTCCGACCCATTATCGGGAGCCCTGCGCATTCGATTGTTTTGAGCCGCACTTACTACAACTATGTTTGGTGTTGTCATTGTTGTCCGCACGAGCAGCTAGGGAAAAGGGGTCATCCATCCTTGTAGAGCCCCGCGAGCAAGGATAAGGCTGATACTCTGACAGGTCGCCCGGTATCCCAGAGTCACCGTTTGAGACACCTCACCCAGGTGCCATTCAGCTTTCGGCACGGTTGTTACGCCTTCGCTTAGGAGTTATTCCTTCGGGACCATCCCTGGACAATTGTCCGCGACTGCTTATTAATGATACTTAACTTAAATTCCAGAATAACATATTTTAATATTAATTTATTCTGCCATCCTAAGGTAGAATTTTATTTAATTATGCATTATTGCAAGCCGAAAATAAAAATAACAAATGAAAATATAAAAAATTCTGATCAAACTCAGTTAAGCAAAAAATCCCTCTAGGCAATGTCTGTTAGAGCCTCCTCATCACTGTTTTCGTCATAAAAATGGAGGAGAATACACGTATTCTTTGAAGTTAGCCACAAAAGCATAAATGGATTTTCCTCCTTTTTTATCTCGAAAAAAGGTGGTGGGAGGGCTCTTCCAGACTTTACCTACAGGGACTTTAGTTAAATCTAAATTGAAAAATCATTAAATTTTATCCACTAGAGGTCGTTGGAACGGTATACGAAGAATGCACAACATATGTAGACGTACCCTAAAGACGCGTCATATATACGCGCGAATCAACATAGTTTCACTTAAAGCGCCGATGGGAAAAGTCACACAAAGGTATTCGTCAAAGTCAATAGAGCCTAATGAGAGTCCAAGTTGACGAAATAGAACGCAATTTAAAGATTTTTCGGAAAGGGGAGAAAATATCTTATACAGGGTGTCCCAGGCTCAACTGTCTGGACTTATATGGCTGTATGAAAATTAAAAAAATAAATCTAAAATTCCTTTTCCGAAAATCAGTTAGGTTTTAGTTTTGGAGTTATTAAATATTTAAGCTGGACCAATGAGGAGCGCGGTACGAACAGTCGTGCGTACGTGAGCGAGAGTCCAACGCAGGGTGGTGACTGCTGTTCTCCTGTCGCTAACCCCACCTCGGCGCTCGCTTCAGTAACATTGCGTTAGACTGGTGCTCACATACGCACGACTGTTTATACCGCGCTCATGATTGGTTCAGCATAAATATTTAATAACTCAAAAACTGAAACTTCAACTGATTTTTGGAAAAGGAATTTTCGATTTTATTTTTTTATTTTTGTATAGCTATATAAGTCCGGACACTTGAGTCTGGGACAATAAAAAAAAGAAAACAGTTACAGATATGCGTTCGGTCCCGCTTGTGCCTTCTTTCCGTTTCTTTCTCGTCCCTTCTTCGTAACTAGTCAGTGAATGCGTAGGGCCCCCCCCCCCCCCCAACTTGAACCTGAAAAAGGGAACGAGCGTATCTGAACGCATTTTCGTAATTAGTCAGTATATGTTTTTATTTCGAGGCTCATTTTTGGAAAATCTTATTTTTCTTGTTGAAAAATGGTTTTAGAGAAAAAATGTACTGAACACAAAAGATAAAATTTTTTATGCTCTACAACTTTTATTGGAAATATTTTTCGAAATCCCCATTATTTACGAAAATAAATGGAAAAAACCATGATTTTATGGGGTTTTCATGGTTTTCGTCATTAAATTCAAATTTTGCGTCAATTTTCACTATGATATTTGTAATCAGCGCATCAAAATACGTGAGTATACGTAGTGCCAAATGAATCGAGGTAACCACTATTCGGAACTACACCCGAAATTAAATGCAAAACTGACATGAAAAGGACATAAAATAAACTTAGGTGGAAAACTTACTGGATGGAGTAAATGTTGGATTGCACCGGAGCATGTCACTACTTTTGGAGACGTTACCGAGTAGAAATTCTTCGACTTGATTCCGACGAGGAATCAAACGAGAACAGCGAAGCAAACAAGGATAGTGGTAGGAAAGAGAGAGAGAGGGTATCGCAGGCGAAGATGCAAGCAGCGAAGGGAGTGTAGATGAGCTGTTCGCGATGCCTAATAAAGTTCCCACAGTCACGGAAAATCTAGTCGAAGAAAGGGACATAAAGGTGGGAGACCAACTGATTGAGAAAGACTGGGTGGATCGAAATCCTTGAATTCGGAGTCAAGGGATTTCTTGCATAGGTGGCAACAGTCGGCGAGCGCGAATTGCAGCGAGAGCGTGGTCAGTGAAATGGAGAAACCGAGTAATGCTAAAGAAAACGAGAACAGGGGTCGAAGATGAGGAAAGGGGCAATGAGATTACAAATGTCAAGAGAAAAAAAAGGACACCGGAGAGAGATAGGGATGATGGAAATGTGCTCAATAAATTATGTAGAAGCTCTTATAAAGGGATTTAGAAAGGAGACTAGATGATATTAAGAGGAACTAGAACTAGAAATAAGGAATAAGGTTTGGAAGAAGCAAGAGAGTGTGGAGCGAGTATGCATGAGGAGAATGAAAGTTTGCGTTTGAGACTTATTGAGATTGAAAGCAGAATGGAAGGGGATGAAAGGGCGACGCGGAAAAAGAATAAAATAGTTAAGGGCATGAAAGTGAACGGTAAAGAGGGAGAGAAAGAAATTGGGAATCTGATGAGACCCATCGTTGCGAAAGTTAGAGTGGAAGGGAGAAAGAGACTCAGAAGGAAGAAGGAAGGAAAAAAATTTATCTTTTTAGTGAAATTAGCAAATAAGGAGCACGGTGTTCTGTAGACAATTTTAATAAATCGGTCTTCCACCCCGCGGATTCTTGTTCCATTACGTTTCTAATAACGTATAGAATGAAAATCAAGTTGATTTAAAATCGCGAATGATACACTTTTTAAGAAAAATGAAAAAAACCGTTTTATATCGAAAAAACGTAAAGTGTCATTTTACGAATACAAAAAAAAGGAAATACATGCATATTAATGACATACATAGTACATATACATATAGGTATGTATATATATATATATATATATATATATGTATTATTTATAGATAAAATAATAATCGCATTATACTTGTATAATAATCATGATGTTATATATATTTTTACACTTAACGATATACGTTGTAGCAATTGAACTAACACTATATGATAGCTCGAAGATGCTTGGGTGGCTACCGGCTAGTTTGTTTTGATTCTTTTGTTTACATTGAGATGTTTATATAAATGAGGAGAACAGTCAGTGTAATATTTTGTCAATATCATAACACATGATAGAGACTTTTCGTAGCTTTCCCAATCAGTATTGATGAAGAATTGTCAGGGACAGGAATATTTTTTTCCTTCACTGTACGAGGAAAGTAATGTAGTAGTGTCACTAATTTCAATAAAATGCCACTTCCGGTCGTAAAAAAATGCTACGTTTCACCTACTCATAAAGATAGAAAAAAACTTTGTTTATTATGTCTTTCTTCAAGTAAAACATTAAAAAAGATTCAAGGCGAGCTTCAAGTGAAAATTGAAAGCATAGTTAATTTCAAAATTAAAGCATCTGCGCCAACTGTAGTAATTTGTACCACATGCTACAGTAAAGTTTATAGAAATGTAAAGATTATTCTACCAGACTACTCAAAGTTTAATTTTCCTTCTACAAGATCGAGTGATAGTGCGTGCAGCTGTTTTCTTTGTGAAACAATTAGAAATCGGAAACATACCAAAGTTCAAAAAGCAAAAAAAAGAAACCATATGTGGGAAAAAGGTGTACAAGGTGCTTTAGTGTAATTTGTAGAGGTGTTTCACATAAATGTGTTGGTAAAGTTCAAAATATGTCAAATCTTGTCCAAAATCTTACAAATAAAGAAGCAGATCATGTTGTTTCTTCGTCACGGGCAAAAAAAATGCATCTTGTCGAAAAAAATACCAGTGCGGGTAGCAGCAGAACTATTTCTCTCTCGCAAACTCACGGTAAGCCGTTAAAAGTGTTCATAAAACCGCCGGAAGACAAAAATAAAACAATCTCTGTGGAAGATGTTTCAAATTTGCAAAATACCTATAATTTTAGTTTGAGAACCACAAAAGGCGTTGTTTCATTTTTCAAAAATGCCACAAGTGATAAAAAAATTTTTGAAGAAGATGTAATAAACAAACTTGTATCTAAAAATCACGATGTGGATACATTTTTTCAAGTGGAAAAATTAGAGTTTATTCAATCGAAAGCGACAGTTCAAACTTCGGTAACTGAACCTTTGGTATATTGCAATGACGTGACGAGCTTCATTACTCATATTAAAGAACGACGACAAATTACCGACGAAAAAGTACACCTCAAGGTAGGTACAGGTGGTGGTCGAGGCTTTTTCAAAATGACTTTGTCAGTTCAATTAATGGACAATCAGATAAAAAAATGTAAAAAAGAATTATTTAAAGATTCAGGCGTAAAAAAAAATTTTCTACCAGCTGTCGCACCTATACAAGAAAATTATTATAATTTAAATAAAATTTGGCAAAAGCTAAACTTAAATAATTTATTGGAAAATGATGCAACCATTTCCACCGATTCAAAATTAGCAAATTTACTTTGTGGCATTGGAACGCATGCAAGTAAATTTCCTTGTACATGGTGTACAGCTGAAAAAAATAAATTATATTTGAAAGGTTCAATAAGAAATATTAGCAACATAATGAATAATTATAAAAATTACTCTTCTGCCGGTTCAAATCCAAAAAATGCTAAAGATTTCGAAAGTTGCATTAACATGCCTGTTTTCTATGATATTTCTGATAAAAAAATATTGGACTTATTACCTCCTCCCGAATTACATCTCATGTTAGGAGGGGTCAATAGTATCATTAATCATATTTGTAATGATGAGAAATGCAAAAGTGATGTAGATGAATGGTTGACAGAATGTTTTGTATTTAGAAAAGTAACTTATCATGGTTGTTCTTTAGAAGGAAATTCATGTAAAAAATTACTTAATTCACTTGACTCTTTACGGTCTAAAAAAAATATTTTTCTTATCAAGTATGTACAGTTATTGCAAGATTTAAAAGACGTAAAACATGAGTGCTTCGGAAACGATTTGAAACCTACATTTGGAGGAAGCATTAAAAGATTTAAGAAAAGTTACTTATCTACAGGCATATCTGTAACACCCAAAATTCATGCGATATTTTTTCGCGTTCGGGACTTTTGTAAAGACAGTAATTGTGGCCTTGAATTTTATAGTGAACAGGCTGTCGAAAGCGTTCACCATGATTTCAATAAAATATGGTCAAATTATTTAGTGAAAAATAGAGACAATCCCAAATATGACGATTCTTTACTAAAAGCAATTCAGCAATTCAATGCTCGTCATTTGTAAAAGTTTTATATAAATGTTATATAGTTGTTATATATATGAATTATGTATATAAATGGATCATGAATATGATAAAAGTTAATAAATGTATAAATTGTTAGAATGATTAATACTTATATTTCTATTTATATCGTCGCATATAAATATATATAATACACACATACCTATATGTATATGTACTATGTATGTCATTGATATGCATGCATTTCCTTTTTTTGTATTCGTAAAATGACACTTTACGTTTTTTCGATATAAAACCGTTTTTTTCATTTTTCTAAAAAAGTGTATCATTCGCGATTTTAAATCAACTTGATTTTCATTGTATACGTTATTAGAAACGTAATGGCACAAGAATCCGCGGGGTGGAAGACCGATTTATTTAAATTGTCTACAGAACACCGTGGGAGAAGACGGATAAAGTTGTCGAGAAGAATATGTTGAAAGGAAGAAATGAAAGAATCGAAGAAGATCTGACGTGGCATGTGAGGGAAAGAAAATTGCTAATCGAGTGAAAGGTATGGACTAACAGGAATAAAGGTGGTACTGTAATGATCGGGAGATACAGGATATGGGTAAACGGAAAAGTATGGATTTGGGACGATGTAGTAGAAGACCTGAGGAAGGGTAGGAAACGGGAAGTGAATGGAGCGAAAAGGGAGGAAAATGGGAAAACAAGTGTTACGCTGTGATAATAATGAGTGAAACGTAGGTGGATGAGGAGAAGTGGAAAGGTATGAAAACAACATTAACGTAAGAATATGTGTGGAAGATGCAAGCAGCGAGAAAGCATCACGTAAAAGGCAGATGAATGGGTGGCTTGGTGTCAGGGGGGAGAAAGAAAGTAGCCTAGACGAAAAAAGGTGAGAGATTATACGGAAGAAAAGCACGGAATAATGGTAAGAAGAATAATGATAGGAAAAGTGATTGTGGCTGTTGTATGTATGATCTGGTGAAGAGGAGAAGAGGGAGGATGAATAGCGATGGGAAAATGAATAGAGGAAAAGGAGGAGGAGTTGGTGCTGATAGGGGGCCTGAATACATGGACCGAGGAACAAGGACGAGAAGTATAGGACGCAGAAAAGGAAGTCTTCATAAGAAACTGAAATCATAAGAAAACAAATCGGGAAGGCAGGGGGCTTCTGGATTTATTGGGAGAGACGCGATGGTTTATTTGTGACTGCAATACCAGACGGGATGAAGAAGAGGAATTTACGCAGGGGTAAGAAGGAAGGAATGGGGGCAAGACATTGAAAATTGGCAGTTGGATGGAAGATAAGTTAAGAGAATTTAGAGAAAAAAAAGGAAAATGAGGAGACAGGGAGTATGGAAGAAGAGAAAGGAGTAGACACGCTGCTAGAAAACCTTAAAGGAGTGATTAATAAGGTAAGGGAAGAGATTAGACCAAAAGGAGAAGGATAGGGGGTTAGGACAGGTTGGTGGAACGTTGATTGCAGGGAAAGTAAAGATAGGATGAAGGAGAATGTAAGAAAATGGTAGAAAAGGAAAATGAAAAAGGGCAACTCAAAAAGTTGCACGTTATACTCACATGGCTCTTGGGCACTGTCCTGAGTTTCATTACATAGTAAAACATAACTTAATGCGATATGAACTCTCTGTTGCACTTTATTACGTGTGATCACTGAGTCAATTTGTGAAATGCGTATTGAGTGATGAAATATTTCATCTGCTCACTGTATTTCTTATTATTGTATTCTATTACATTTACTACGTGTTTGTATCCTAATCCTAATGAGGTGTTCCAAACTCAGTCGAATTCACTACTCCCTGATCTTGTAAATTGCAGAAAGAACTGGTAACTGTAGAGTTCCTATTATAGTCTTCACGTTGTTTGTATTATATAAAATTTCGTTGCCTTTGAGAAGTGTCTTTGCTTTTAAAACACTTTGCTGGATCCGATAAAATTTAACAAACACCCACTCTTCAGTACGCTCGAAAAATCTTTCATCAGAGCAGTTAATGTAAAAATTGTAGGTTTCAAGAATGGCTGTAGTTTATTGAGCATACTAGGGAATGAAATTCACTCCATTTACGTTACTCTTGTTTCAAAAAACACTTCTCGTAATCTAAATGTGGCTTTTTCATGTTGCAATCACGAAAAAGAAGACTCAAGCATAATGGTTCATGTCACTGAAGACTGTAAAGGAAGGGCATTCCAAAACCACAATTTCTTCAGTAGATTCTGACGTGTTTGTTCTAGCTATTGCAGTTATACAAAAGCTACTAGATCCAGAAGAATTATGGGTTCACATAGGCACTGGAATACATCATCAGTACATCGCTTGACACGCCATAGCGACTTCACTGGGTAGGGTTTGGCCCTCCGTTGCATATTTGGTGAATTGAAGTTATGGAATATTTGTCTGGATTGGTATAATTTCTTGTAAGTTCTGTAATAGTTGGAATCCTTGCCACGTTTCACGCCTTTGCGGTTTGTGATAGTCTCTTCTTCTAATACTCTTAGAGAGGTGACTGCTTTCAAAACTTTAAATGTGTTTCACAATGCTGTTCGTGGCTTTCAGTTAGCTGTAGAAGGAAATGTTTCAGTTGCAACTTCTATCATAATTAAATTTTTAATCACTGTATGTGACCCCGTACGAGAAAAGGGACCTTATGTAGGCTAGCTAAATTTTACAGTACAAGCATTGAAAGTTTAGCCCGCATCACTATAACGCTGAAAATTACGCTACTTTCACTGCTCATAGTGACTTAGGTTTTGGAGACAGATCAATTCTGACTTTTATACGAGAAAGAGCAGGTCAAAAACTATAAAGAACACTGAAAAACTCAAAAAATTTATTTTCCTACTTAAGGTCCCTTTTCTAATTTACATATATGACAAGTCGGTTACGTCATCAGATGGATAATGTCCCAATCTTAAAAAAAAACAGTAATTTATTTAGAACATACCGCTTCACAAATGAGCACCTCAGAGCAAAAGGAAGACTCCGCAGAGTCGAGAGGAAAAACGAGACAATTCTCGTTGCGTTCTCTTACTCTTCAGGCATTCTGCGTAAGAGTTTCTCGTTCTAACGATACTTGTCTCGTTTTTCCTCACGGCTCTGCGGAGTCTTTCTTTTGCTCTGGCGTGCTCAAATATTCCTCGGTTAACGAAGGATCGTTAACGGGTGAAAATTCCATTAACCCAATAGGCGTTAAAGCAACATTTACTCCACGCGATGATTGTTGGCCTGTGTAAAGTAACACTTCTGTAACACAACCGGCTAGCATGGAACTTGTTCGTTGTAAGTGTCAAAAAAAGTGCTCCCCTGTAAGATGCAACTGTATAAATAAAAACCTAATTCGTATGAAACTTTGCTCTTGGTCTTCAGCAGAGGATATATAATCTATGAAACGCGTTTATTTTCGACCAACAAAGTTAGGCAACCCACATTAGTTTGGCCCTGCACAAAGTTTGAAGTGGCTCCAACTCAAAATCAACTCAAATGACACTAACTTATGCACTGTTGTATGACACTAACTTCCCCACTACTACTGGCGTTAAGACGTATGTCTATTCGCCGAATAGGCATGCGTGGTAAGATCAGTAGTGGCGCGAGCATGATTCAAAGCTGCCAGTGTATTTTTCCACAAGGTGCACGGAATTAATAACATGTTTGCCTTTTAATGATCAAATTTAAATATTTCTGCCTTCAGCAGTAGCCGACGATTGCTTCTCACGGCCTAGAACAAAATACGCGGTATGTAAGTCACGCAGCAAGGAGTTAACGTGGACATTTTAATTTTGAAGACAGAGTAAGACAGAGCCCAATATTATGGGAGGTAGACAGAGAATTGAAGATGGTGGAGCGGAACTCGGAGACCTCTGATATCGATTGGCTGTACAAAAGGTCAGATTTATAGACGGTATGGTTGTCGTTTCTTAGACGCTCCGACAGTAATGCACCTGGATCGTTCCATTTCGAACGTTTCTGGTTATAGCAAAGCGTATCATTTCAGTTGAAAGTAGAAAAGAGATGGTTTAATGCGTATTTAATAATGTACATAATGTATCAAAAACCTTATTTCATAATAATATCTAACCCTACAATGAGTTTAATTTCGAAAGGCGCCACTTAAGCGAGTCACTTCTACTCTCAACTGCTCAGTGAAAAAAATTGCAAAAAACGGCACACAGATTAGAAAAGCTTATTTCATTGCACATCACACAATGTAGGATCTATCCGAATAAAAAATGTGGTTCCAAGAATACGGCGTGCAGAAGGTAAAAAATTTGGATTTTTCGGGTCTGATCGTCATTACCTAACTTTAAACCCACAATATCTTCGCAAAAAATAATTGTGAAAATACCAAAAAATGACAGCAATTCTTTGACATTTTTTTCACGCATTACAATCAATTAAAACTCCATTACAAAATTGTTAACATATTTTGGAATTAATCATAAAGATGCCATTTCTCTTTCTGTATTCATTACCGAGTTGCACTTGAACTCAAAATAATTGCATAAATTTTTTGAATACAATAATTTGAAGATTGAATAAATAATATCCAAATTTAACTTGCATTAAACAATATCAATTTTAAGCCCAGGGCATCGTTGTGTTGGTTTAAAGTCGCAGCGGGGTGCTCGGGGTGGTCCTGTCTTCTTTCAAGGTTTAGGAGAAAAGTTCTGAATGCCAGGGTATGGGGTCCCATGGACATAGAAATAGGAGGAGACTACTATAGGTTTCAAAAATGTTGACCTCTCTACAAAAGTTTGATTAAGTCAGTGAAAAAAAATCGCTCAAGAACGTAACAAACTTCATTGAAAAGATAATTTTATTGCGAACAAATTCTCTATTCATGACACCGTCATACATTAATTACAAATGAAGTGGCAGTTGAGTGAAGGTACAAAAACACGGTCAACAGCGTCAATTTCACGACAGAGAACTTTGACGCGTTAAATTTTGTTGAAAAATCAGTATAAATGAGGCGCAAAAAATCAGGCAAATTCCTTGACATTTTCTGTAAATGCAGGAGTCATAAAAATTAAAAAATTTAAATAATTGTAGCTTACAGAGTTAATTATAGAGGAGAACCTTATCTCGGCTCCAAATTGTGATAGAAAGCTCAGGTAAAGCTTGAAATAAGTAAAAAAATTCAAATAATACAATGAAATAAGAAATGAAGTTTCAAAATTAATAAATAATTGGTTATTGTCAATTATTTTTTCTACGTTTTTTTTTCCGGCGCGCATAAAAGGTGTCATCAGTATCAGTTTCAGTCGAGGGTCACTATTCGGCACTTTCCCCCAGCTACCTGATGACCATCATTTGGGAAAACTGAAAAAAAAGCCATAGGCGTAGGAAACATGAATTTAACTTCTGATGCTGACAGTTCCACTCCTGGAAAATAATAAACTTTCAGAGGAAGATAAAAAATATTACTGGAGACAAATGATTGCATAAGATGAAAATAATAAATACCGAAAAATCAAACACTTGAGCAATTCCAGGTCAACTCATCTGAAGAATTTCGACTGTTAGTAATTTTGATGTAAAGTCTTGTGTCCGTTTTCTGAGGTGTTTGAAAAAAGTAATGAAATGATTATTAAAAAATTTAAAGAATTTGTCGACGACTCGGAAATTCGAACAATTTATCCTCTCGACGTTTGTCGATGAAAATAAAATTCTCAGAATTATAGCATTTGTAAGATTCAAAAAGACAAACGAAAATTACAATTTTAAGCCAAACAACGCACGATATGAAAAAAAGCCAGGAGGAGAAAAATGTTTCTTTTTGAAAGTCCTGCAAGATAATGGTAATAACTTTTTGAATTTTCTTGAAAAATCAAAAATTCAAATTTTGATCGCACAAAAAAATAATGACGAAAAAAGATGAATAAAAATTATGCGCCCAAAAAAGATCTACAAATTTGGTACAAATCAATTTTTAATAGGACGCATAATTCTTCTTTTATTCGTGAAAAACAACATTAAAAATCAAAAAATTAAATTTTTGGACAAATGACACAAGCTACGGAAAAAATGAATAAACATAAGTTGTTCTCACCCAACACAGAGCTACAAATTTTGTTGATGTTGATTTTAATGCTCTATATTCGAAATTGCTCTCATTTTTAATTTCAGTTTATATATTTCTAATTAACGATTGTGCAAGAGTTAGGATTAAAAATTCGACTTTTGACCTTTAAAATCATTCAAAACTTAAGAATTTTTATTTGTACGTCTTAAAAATTAAATTGAAATTGAATTTTTGAATCTGAATAATTTTAAATTGTTATTGTTCGAAATTGTAGGACTTTGAATTGTATATTTTTAGGTTTGAAGAGTTTTTTTCTGTAACATGGAAGACTTTTGATCTGCAACGTTATCGAAATTCAAGAATTTCTAGTTGTACCTCCCTACAATCGAAGTGTTTTTAGTTTTGAAAATTTACAATTACAAATTATTCTATTTTTATGTTCTACAATTAAACATAATGCAATTTTGATGTACAGAAATTAAAGCTTCTGTGATTTTTATGCTTTATATTGGAAAAGATCTTCAATTTGAAAAATGTAGAATTGAAAAAATTGACTATTGATCTTCAAAATCATCCAATTTAATATTTTTAACTATACACCCTATAAAATTGATGGGGTTTCAATTTTGTAAATTTGTCATTAAGAATTATGCAAGTTTTAAGTTTTACAATATTAAAAATGCTGTAATCTTGATGATTTGCTTTCGAAATTTCTTCAATTGAGAAGTTTTAAAATTGAAAACTTGATTTTTGATCTTCAAAATCATCAAAATTAAAGAATTTATATTTATACATCTCTAAAAGTAAAATGCTCTTAGTTTTTAAAACTAACAATTGAAAATTATGCAATTTTCAAGTTTTACAATTGAAATTTCTGTCATTTTGATGATTCTTATTCAAAATTTCTTTTAGTTTTCAGATCTAGCTTTGAAAAATTGCTTATTGATCTTCAAAATAATACAAATTAAAAATTTTTTATTCTGCACCTTTAAAATTGAAGACTTCAATTTTGTAAATTTATAATTCAAAATTATTCAAGCTTTAGGTTTACAATCAAAAAAATTCGAAAAGATTTCGAATTAAAAACTGAATTTTTTATTTTGAAAATCAGCAAAACTTAACAATTTTTATTTATACATTTAAAAAAAAATTACAATTGTTATTGATCGAAACTGTAGGACTTTGAGTTGTACATTTTTAAATTTGAAGTTTTAAATTTAGAAAATTTACAAGTAACAATAATGCAAGTTTGAAGTTTTACAATGAAACGTTTTGTAATTTTCATGGATAACTATCAGAATTTCTTCAGTTGGGAAGATTTCGAATTAAAAACTGAACTTTTGATTTTCACAAAATCATAAAAACTTAATAATTTCTATTTATACATTTATCAAACTAGAGTAATTTTAAATTGTTTCAAATTTCAAATTTTAAAATAATTTCTCATTTTTCGAATTTGTAGGACTTTGAATTGAACATTTTTTAAATTGAAGAGTGTTTAATTTCTAAATTTTACAATTAAATGTTCTGTCATTTTCATGATTTACATTTGAAGTTTCTTTAATTTGGGTTGGCCAATTTTAAATTGCAAACATCTGCAAAATGGATCAGTTTTTAGTTTTGAAGAGAACAATTTTGAAAATTGGAAAAAAAAAGTTTGAAAAATATTTGAAAATTTGTGTAATTAGCTCAAAAAATAGGAATGTATAGAATTTCTGCTGATAGTGTCTTTGTAATGTTTGGAAAAAATTATGCACTTCATATAAAAATAAGAAAGAAAATGGGCGTAAATGTTTATATTAATAACAAAATGTAATAAACAAAAATGAATTTCATCAACTGCCTTTTTCTTAATGATTAAAATAAATATTTTCTGCGCCTTTGGGCAATTATAACATGTTGCACCCGTATTTATTTGCAGGCATCTGGAAGAGTTACTGAATTGGGCCTGAATGGAAGAGACTGAATGGGAACCCTGAAGCGGACAATTATGGTTGGGTATATTGCCTGGATCAGTTACACTTGCCGCCGCCAAGCGACAGAAAAAAAGCCTAGAAAAAATAATTGACAATAACCAATTATGTAATAATTTTGAAACTTCATTTCTTATTTCATTGTATTATTTGAATTTTTTTACTTATTTCAAGCTTTACCTGAGCTTTATGTCACAATTTGGAGCTGAGATAAGGTCCTCCTCTATAATTAACTCTGTAAGCTACAATTATTTTAATTTTTTAATTTTTATGACACCTGCATTTACAGAAAATATCAAAGAATTTTCCTGATTTTTGCGCCTCATTTATACTGATTTTTCAACCAAATTTAACGCGTCAAAGTTCACTGTCGTGAAATTGACGCTGTTGGCCGTGTTTTTGTACCTTCACTCAACTGCCACTTCATTCGTAATTAATGCATGACGGTGTCATGAATAGAGAATTTGTTCGCAATAAAATTATCTTTGCAATGAAGTTTGTTACGTTCTTGAGCGATTTTTTTCACTGACTTAATCAAACTTTTGTAGAGAGGTCAAAATTTTTGAAACCTATAGTAGGCATGTTACAGCGGAGCTGAAGAAATGAACATGGTGGTCCACCATCTTGGCCTGCTTAATCAGTATTGCGAGAGAAAGAGCAGACAGTTTTCCTTCTGTCACTTACGTCCCACGCTTTTACAGAGCAACATGGTCGACCCCCTCCCTCACTTGCCATCAAAAACCGCGACAAAGTTAGCAAGCATATGGCTAGTCCTCTCCTATTCCTACGTCCTTGTCAGGACCACGCTATGACGACATCAACACAACGAAGCACTGATCTCAAAACTAATACTGTTTAGTACAAGTTAGATTTGGGTATTATTTATTCAATTTTTGCATTATTGTATTTAAAAAATTGTGCAATTGTTGTAGGCCCAAGTACAACTTTGTACTATATAAAGTAAGAGAAATAGCATCCTTATGATTGTTTGTATGATATCTGAAAGATTTGGTAGATTAAAAAAAAAATTGATTAGCAGTTCGAACTCGAAAGTTCATTGCCTCACTACCCGATTCGGGTAGTGTTCCTAGGTGGATATTTACTACCAATTCGGGCCCACCACACCCACGACGGGCCAACAGCACGCAGTATTCCTGAACGTTCACCCATCGAACTACTAACCGCGGCCAGCAATGCTTAACTTCAGTGATCTTACGAGAACTGGTGTTTTCAGCCTGGTATCGCCGTTGGCGATTTGGTAGATACTGAGTTTTAATGGATTGCTATGTGTAGATAAAATATGGAAGAATTGATGTATTTTTTGTTTGATTTAAATTTTTTTTAAGAAGGTATAGTGGATTAAACTTAAGTAATCACGATCAGACACGAAAAATATACGTTTTTTTACCTTTCGCACGCCGTATACTTGAACCTTAATTTTTTATTTGAATATGTCCTACATTAAGTGATGTGCAATAAAATAAGCTTTCTTTTAATCTGTTTGCCATTTTTGTACGGTTTTTTTACTGAGCAGTTGAAAGTAGAAGTGAGTCGCCCAAGTGGGGCCTTCCGAAATGAAATGCATAGTAGGTGGTTAATGCGGTGTACCCTAGCAATACTTCTAACTTCGCTCAAGTTGAGTTTGATTTAGGGGCGAAGCACCGAATGCGGTTCGCATAAAATATATCAATCGATAGAAAGAAAAATATACTTGATAATTTAATGGCAAAGTCAAGTTAGTCAAGAGAGCATCTAAAATTTTGGTTCACAAAAGATTAATTGACTTATTCTCGTAGTGGTTTGTCATTGAGACATGACATGGTGGCTTAGTGTCCAATCTCCATGCTTATCGGACTCAGCTGGTTTATTCTAGGGTCATTTTCAACGTCATTTCATTAGAAGATCTTCCTTATTTGTACCAGTATGCTAAAATAAGAATTTTCAAGACTGAATTCCTCGTAAATTATAACCACTAGAGAAGAGGTCTCCAAAGGTAGATCCAGTATCTACTGGCGATCCCGGGCCAATAGGTCGGATCTACTCAGCTTTGACACATAACTGTCAAGAAGGATCCCCATCCTTTACCTGAGTCGAAGTGCCTCAAAAAGTTGCTTCTTGCAAAACAGAAAAAACGTGGCCCTTGAGGTTCAGGTTTACGGACCGAACCCTTCCAGCTAAGAATTTCTTTCAATCGATCATAAATTTGTTCTCAGTTTCCCGTCGAAAAAAATGGGTAAATCCTGAAAATGGCCAGTTGATCCTGACTGAGGCTGCACCTGTAGATTGTGGAGACCCCTGCGCTAGAAGCTAGAGTGTCTGAAATTTTCACAGAAAACATATTTCAGATTCCTTTATAATATATTTTAAGTTAAATTTGTAAGGTACCACCACCTAGCCATGCTTGACCCTCAATTAACACGGTTAATTGAAGTCTTTTCCTAAATAGTACACATGCGCTAATGTAAGTTACCTACCCTGCGGCGAATGTGACGTACTCTTATTTAAATTTATTTTCAAAAATTAAGAAGGATTTACTAGTAAACAGAAATTAAATTTTAGTAAAATTGAGTTTATTTATTAATGTGCAACTATTTGTCAAAATCTGGAACTTATATTTTGTGTATAATTGCGATCAGTAGAAACCAGTAAAAGGATTTCTAAAAGCAAACATCATCATATGATAATCTGATGATACTTATAATACACTTTTTATCTTCAGTTAAAGATAATTGAAAACAAAAATTTGTGCACCAAGTTACCTACCGATTCTATTCTTGAATGCACCACATTAGTCGCTTGCGAATAAAGTAAAATGAAATAGTATATTGTGCTACAAGTACGAAAAATGGGCAGTTTCACACGAGTGTGAAGTTTGCTGGCCTCGATTAAGCTCAACTCAAAGATGCTGGCACACCTATATAAATTAAAAATCGCTAAACCCATTTGTGAGAAGTAGTAGATTACGTACCAAGGGGAGAAAGGCTGCGATTTTTGGCGCGGGCAGCAACCACACGAGTCGACAAACTGCCTTCTTCCTTTGGCACGCATACTTCTTTTCTCAACAAGCCTGCTGAAAGTTCGACTTTCAATTAGGCATTTCCAATGTTGACGACTGATCAATTGGATAGTTGAGGGCTAACAGAACTGAAAAAGCATTGAAAAGCGACGACTTAGAGTTAAGCAGTCTGATCTATTGCGCATACGTCCACCAACATTTTGGAAATTTTCAATTTTGAACATTTATCAAATTTTGGAATTTTTTTGAAAATTTGGGAAAATGATCAAATTTTGAAAGCTGAAAATTGTCCAAAATGTTGGTGGATGCATGCGCAATAGATCAGGCTACTTAATTCAAAGTCGGTTTTCATTGGAACTATCTATCAAAAGATGGATTCAAATTCACTTTCTTCCCTAGGGCAGAATGTACATGACGTTGCGCTGTGAAAAATCCGTTTTTCTTTTTTTTCTTCATTTGCCCCATTTTACCTTGATTCGAAGCCAATTAAAGATACGTTAACGTTCAATTTTATTTTGATTTGTTCTTCGGATATGTTAAGACTATTTTAACATTGAAAAGAAAAGATAATGTTCAGCCTATTAAAAAGAAATTTATTATTAGTTTTTTCTTTTTTTGAAAAATGAGGTTTTCAATAATTTCAAACATTTTTGTGCAAGAAAAGAAGTATTTATTGAGATTGACGAAAATAAAAATGAGCTTTAAATATAAATATTAAAATTACTGAATAATTAAGTACAATTAATATTACAGAGAGTGGAAGCGCCAAACGATTTCTGTGTGCACTATATGAATATAAAAGTTTTTAATCGTTGTAATAATGATATAAATTAATCATTAATTAATTCAAATATTGTTGTCATATTTTATTTGTCTTGAACACTAGGTTCAAAAGAAGAGGTTGCTGTAGTAACTTATAAAAAGAAGTATATATAGCTAGTGTACATATTACTATACTATTCTGATACTACTCTCTACGTTCGAGAGCAGCTTTTATGAATAAAATAGTATATTGCATTACAAGTGGTAGGCGATGGCCTTTTCGTGACAAGTGCAGTGTTTTTAGGACGAGTCGTAGGTGAGGGCACCGAAGGTGCCCGAACCGAAGACGAGTCTAAAAACACTGCACGAGTCAAGAAAAGGGCCTACCACGAGAGATGCACGAAACTTTTTACAACAAGATCATGAAAAGTGTGAAAAAAACGCTACCTGATCGAAGTTGCGGTGGGGAGGGCGGTCCAGGGTGCAGCCCTGGTGGGGGTGCAGGGGGCGAAGCCCCCGCTGGGGGGTTCGGGGGGCGAAGCCCCCCGTCTGGAAAAAAACCAACCAACAAACGCGTGACAGCATTCAGAAATAAGGTTATAAAAGCCGGTAGCCTCTCCGCCGCTAGGTGCGCTATAGTTGCTCAAGTCAAAGTTGCGGGAAAATTCAAATTAGATAAATGAAAAATTACTTTTTTATTACAAATTACTAATAAAAGTGTATAGTTTACTCATAAAAAAATGTTATCAGTTTGAAAAGACAAAATTTAATATTTTAAGTACTGATTAGTTTTTATAGCGTATATATTTCTGCACGGTATGTCGCGAGACGAGCGCGCTACAGTTGTCGCTGAAAACATCGACCTATTTCCGTCTTTATCTAACTATCTTCCTTTCACTTATTGTGAAAATGTGGAATGCTTACGAAAAGAGGCCTTTTCGTAAGCATTCCTCATTTCGTACGTTCTTTATTAGCATCGTTCGAAATGCGCCACATTACACACAGATCATAAGTACGAAAACACGCCATTTTCATGATAGTGTTGTAAAAAAACTTTTTCGACAGTTTCTATTTGCTTCTGTCAAATTTTCATTGTCACATATATATATTGTCTTCTAATATTGGAGTATAAAGGGCATTCTACTGATACGTGGTAAGCATGATCCCTAGACTGTAAATCACATCTTTCGCAGGTTGAGGTAAAATCTAGCCTATAATTTTTATCTTTGATTATAATTCTCGCATTGCAATTATTGATTACACGAATTTGCGCTCAAGTCACTGTAGCTGTGACTAAACAGCAGCGCTGCCTAACGTTATAAATACATAGTAATAATAATTTGAAATCGCTCACAGTTCGGCCATCCTGAACAAAGTTCTACTCGAACTTAATTAACAATCAAAAATGTGTTCGTTAAATCATAAAAGGATTAAAACTAATTACCCTATACCCTCTACCCTCTACCCTATACCCTCTACCTTATACCTATATAACCACCATACACACTACTATTCTCCAACCGAGCAAGTCACGCCTGCCCCGAAAGGGAAGTGGCTTAATGGTATAATAATAATAATAATAATAATAATAATAATAATAAATCACTCTTTCGTAACTTTTGCCAAAGGCAAAGGTTACAAGGTCCAG
>CAKNYM010050471.1:56005-75088 GCA_932195095.1 Andricus curvator | reverse complement strand
CGCATTTTCCAGAAAGAAATTCTGCTAGGTTCAGTAAATGTTGAGTTTTTTATGGTTTGTTTTCCTGCAAGTTATGTAACATAAATTCTTAATGGAATCGAAAAGTGTGACTTTTGTTGTTGGAAAATGTGTTGTTTTATTTCAATCTTGCCAACAAATTTTTAAGGAAGAAATTTTTGGATGGTTTTTCGAATTTACAGTTTTTTGTTACTTTTGTTACAAATTAGGTAACAGAAACTCTGCGAGGGATCGAATAGAGAAACTTATTTATCAGTGAAGATGTTTCGGTATTTTAATCCTGCCAATACATTAAAAAAAAGAAAGTTTTCTGGGTTTCGCGAGTGTTGCCATTTCTTGTTACTTTTGTTACATGTTATGTAACAGAAATACTAAGAAGGAGTCAAAAAGGGTGAATCTTGTAGTTAGGAAAGATGTTGTTTTATTTTAATGTTATCAACAAATTTCCAAGAAAGAAATTTTTCTGGGTTCCTCAATTTTTTAGTTTTTTTGTGACATTTGTTACAAGTTATGTGAAAGGAATTCTGAGAGAAATCTAGAAGATTGACTTTGGTTGTTAGAAAATGTCTTTTGTTATTTAAATCTTGGAAACGCATTTTCCAGAAAGAAATTCTGCTAGGTTCAGTAAATGTTGAGTTCTTTTTGGTTTGTTTTCCTGCAAGTTATGTAACATAAATTCTTAATGGAATCGAAAAGTGTGACTTTTGTTGTTGGAAAAGGTGTTGTGTTATTTCAATCTTGCCAACAAATTTTTAAGGAAGAAATTTTTGGATGGTTTTTCGAATTTTCAGTTTTTTGTTACTTTTGTTACAAATTAGGTAACAGAAACTCTGCGAGGGATCGAATAGAGAAACTTATTTATCAGTGAAGATGTTTCGTTATTTTAATCTTGCCAACAAATTTAAAAAAAAAAGAAAGTTTTCTGGATTTCGCGAGTGTTGAGATTTCTTGTTACTTTTGCTACATGTTATGTAACAGAAATTCTGAGATGAATCTAGAAGGTTGAATTTTGTGGTTGGAAAGTGTGTTTTATTATCTAAACCTTGCCAACGAATTTTCAGGAAAGACATTTTGCTGGGATTCTCGAATTTTCAGTTTTTTGTTACGTTTGTTACAAGTTTTGTAACAGGAATTCTAAGAGGAACCGAAAAGAGTAATTTTTTTTGTAAGTGAAGGTGGTATCTTCTGTTAGGCTTGCTAACAAGTTTTTAAGAAAGCAAGTTCGCTGGTTTTCGCAAATTTTCAGTCTTCTGTTACTTTTGTTACAAGTTTTGTAACAGAATCTTTACAAGGAATCGAAAAGAATGACTGCCGTTGTTAGAAAATGTGATGTGTTATTTTAATCTTGCGAACAAAAATTTCAATAAAGGAATTTTTGTGGGTTTCTCGAGTTTTCACTTCTTTTGTTATTTTTGTTCAAACTTATGTAACAGGAATTCTTAGAGGAATCGGAAAGGGTGACTTTTGCAACATGTTGTCTAATAGAAATTCTAAAAGGGATCTTAAATGGTGACCTTTGTTGTTAGAAATTGTGTTTTGTTACTTAAATCTTGGCAATCAATTTTCAACAAAGCAATTTTTGTGGGTTTCGCGAATGTTTGGGTTTTTGTTACATTTGTTACGAGTTATGTAACGGCCATTCTTAGATGAATAAAAAAGAGTGACTTTTTTGTTAGAAATTGTTTTTTGTTACTTAAGGTAGCCCGGCTATCCTTGTCGCTAGTCAAGAGAGCAATTTATCTCAACTCTTGATATACGTCAAAAATGACATTTATGAGCATGAAAGGATATCACAAATTGAATTCGAATTTTATGTGTCATTTTGATGTTTTCACTTCTATCGGGGATATTTTCGAAAATGTTATTAAAATTCCACTTCAGTTTTTGTCGTGCATCAGCGGTTAGTATTCGAGCATAGTACGTTATTCCAGGTTAGGTCAGTTGCTTACTCGCTTTTAACATCTCCAAACAATTTTTAACAGTTTCAGATTCACAATTCCCGATAAAGATGAAAATGGCAGATTTTTGACGGCTAACGAGTCAAACCTAAAAAAAAGCAAGCTCGACTAAAGCCTTCCGGCTAAAGTCTGATGTCGTTGCCAACTTATCACATTTTGACATTGTGTCGGAGTACTTCGAGTCTCGGAGGGAGAAGAAGAGGGGACAAAGTGGGCGAGCGGTCCGACAACGCATGGGGGGGGGGCGCGCCTGCGCGGGCCTGCCATGTGGATCGTAGCAGAACGGCGAGTCTCAGTCCCAGTCGAGCGAGACCCGAGTAAACTAAGTTTTTGAGAGTGATATTTAAGAGGATAAGAGGAAGTGATTTGTAAGAGTGTAGTGGCGCCAGAGCAGAGTGCGCACCGGAGTAAATTAATAAAGCCTGAGTTCCCCTCACATCAAGGTGTCGTTATTTACGAGAAACCAAATACCACAAAGTTCCAATAATTCCACCAGGTTGTGGGCCCCGCGCATTGTGGTGTTTCGGAGGGTTTCAGTGAGGGGTTGAGAGAGGAGGAAGCTTCAGAGGTAATCAACAAAGAGTAAGTACATTATTTCAATATATTGTAAAGCATGCATGAGAATGAGAGCGTTACGAGAATTTTTTTTTTTCTTCCCTTCCGAGAGTGTTGAACAAAAGTGCCGTGCGTTCAGAGAATCTTTATTTACCGAGAGAGAGAGAGAGAGATAAGAGAATGAGTGTTCGGTTAAAGAGACGGACGTATCAAAGGTGAGTCCAAAGGTCGCGCGCGAAATCCTTGGAAATAAGACAAAAGAGAGGAAGAGTAGGGCACGACGTTGATTTTGCGAGTCTCTCCTAGGTGAGCGGGACGCCGCAAACCAGGAAGCCATACAGTGCAGTGCACAAAATGGTGTATGATAAGCAAAACAACAAATAAATGTTTTTTTCAGAGGACAAAATTTAGAGACGCGGAAGAAAGAGGAATAAGAGGGAAATAGAGATAAAAATCGGAGTCGGTAAGAGAACAAGGCGAGAGGCATGTCGCGGGGTGGTGGGGGCGATCTCGGTGAGTGCATGGCCAATCTTTCCCATTAGTAACGGCTAAACTGCAGTGCAGCGCGTCGGTTTGGGAGGGAGCACAGGACCGGAGGCTGCGTCCTGCGAACCCCGCGATATATAAATGAATGATTGAATCAGAGAGAAGTTAAAATTAACTATGAATAAATAAACAAATCAGAGAATGGGAAAAGTTTTAAGTTTAATTTCAGACGAAAATGCATAAATGGATCAGAGAATGGGAAAAGTTTTAAGTTTAATTTCAGATGAAAATGCATGAATGAATCAGAGAATGGAGAAAGGTTTGGTTTTGGTAGAAAATAAAGAAATGAATCAGAGAGTAGTGAGGGATTTATCTTTAATGTTAAATGGAAATAAATAAATCAGAGAAGAATCATAACAAAATTTTATAAAATTAAACAAAATTCAGAGCAGAATGGCGGAGGGAGGCAACCGGGATCAAGACGACATCTTCGATACGGAAGAATTCCAGTTGTCTATCCAGGAAAAGCTGGTGGACGCCCTTGCCCAGCAATCGAAGGTCCTTGACCAGATCCGTGAAAACTTGGTACTGATAAAGGATGAACTGAAGGACCAAAACGAACGCAGAGCGACTACAGAAGAGGAGATAAAGAAGCTTTCCGGTTTAATGCAAACTGTTCTCGCAGAAGTGAGAACAGTTAACGCAAATTCAGAGGTAACCCTAAGTGCACCCCCGAGCCAACACTCTGCAATGCCAGAGGACATAAGCACAGATGATGCAGAAACTGACAAATTAGAAAGAATGAATGAGACTATAAATAAACTAAAAAATGCCCTAGAGACTAATTTTGAAAAAAAGATATCAATAAAAAGAGATTATAGATTAACGAGTAAGAGCAATTTGAACATTTGGTTAGATTCCCTAGAGTCAGAGTTAGCTTCAAACGATTTGACACATATAATTAAAGAACACGAAAAATACAAAAATGTAAATTCAGAGAAAATAGTAAAAGAAAAACAAATAGTTAAAGATATTATCATAAATCATATAGACGAACACTACCACAAAAAGGTGTTAGGAATTACAGAGCCCAATGAAATAATAGAAAAAATAAGACAAGCTAGACAAATAGAATCCAACACAACAAAAACGACAGTTAGACAGAAACTATATAACCTTAAAAAGACAGAGCGACAAAGAGCTGTAGAGTTTTGCGAAAAATTTGACGCGATCTTAAAAGAATTTGACGCATGCAACCCCAGAGTAATTATTTCAGAGGACGAGCTAAAATCGATCTTTTACCATGCGGTGCAGCACTCGAGTCCAGTGCTGGTGTCCACACGCATGGTGAGAAATCAGACAGGTACAGACATGACATACGAGGAAATGAAAAATTGTATCTTACAGACCGACGCAGAGAGACACACTCCAGAGGTCAGAGCTAGCACACCAGAGGCCAGAGCGAGCACAGTGAATCAGAGCCACAGGAAGACAGAGGTCCAGAGACGGAGGCAGAACCAGTGCAACCGGTGCAACAAACAGGGCCATTGGGCCAGGGACTGCGACCTGGCGGGGACGCAGGACTGGTTCTGCTTCACGTGCAATGAAATTACTTCGCACAAGGGCATTGAGTGCCCCAACAGAATTCAGAGGTATGGACAACAAAACACGAAATTTTCTAGAGGCAGAGATAGGGGTAGAGGCGGGGGTGTCAGGGGTAACAGAGGAAACCGAAACCAGAGATTCCACCCATACAATAAAAACAAAGAGAACAACCCCAAAGCAAAACAAGCAGGTAAGAGTAACACAACTATCCAAACAAATAAAAAAATTAGCTTTATAGCAGACTCGGGAGCAACCGAACACATAGTCAAGAAAGGTTTGATTTTGAGGGATTATGTCAGTTCAGAGGGAGAGGAGATTAGGTCGGCTAACCAGAGCAAGAAAGCTAATATCAGAATAGACGGTAGAGGGAACTTATATCTAAAGTCACAATATTCCGAAAAGCCCGTACACTTGACCAACGTGATCGCAGCTTCGAACATATCGGACAATCTGCTTTCACTGAGAAAATTTGCAGACGCGGGCTACGGGATATACTTAGATGACGAGAGATTAAGCATTTTTGATAGGGACACAGAGGAAGAACAAGTAACGGGGATTTACGAAAAACCAAATCGGCTAATTAATTTTGAAGTTCAGAGGGAAAATGAAAAAGGGCATAACCTACTTAAATACACGGTAAGAGCGCACGTGGTTTCTTTAGAGGATTTCCTGTCGCAATCGCAGAAGGATGACTCGGGTCCACTCTCGGAGATCCCGGGTCCTTCTGGGATTGGGAGGGAGAAGGAACCGGAAATTGTAGAAACCAGACAAAACGAAAAAGAGATAGTCGAACCAGAACTGGAAACCTTCCAGCAGCTAAATAGAAAAGTAATCGATTTGAACAATATAATTCCAGAGTCAGAGATAGAGAAACTAGTAAAATACAACCAGAGAATGAGTTCAGGGGAAGATGAGGTAAGATTGAGCGAGGGAATGCTGTGGCACATGAGGTTGGGGCACCCGTCTCTACAATATATGAAACAAATACAAAAGTATGAGGCTAAACTTGAAAATGTAAAATTAGGCAATGACATAATTGAATGTGAGACGTGTGTCCTGGCCAAAATGGAAAAGCTTCCATTTAAAAATAACAGGAGCAGATCAAATAGACCCCTGCATACAATACACGCGGACACTATGGGACCCATTACACCTACATCATTCCCGGGGGGAAATAGATTTGTACTGGTTTTCGTAGATGACCACTCGAGATACGCTAGGGCCTATTATGTCAAGCACAAAGGTCAATCCGGAGAATGTCTAGAAAAGTATTTAGAGCACACGAGAAACCTGTTAGGCAAACAAGAGAAAGTCTGTTACATACGATCAGACAACGGGACAGAGTTTACTGGAGGGAATTTTTCAGAGATCATGAGGCAAGAGAAAATCAGTTCAGACTTCGCTCCTCCATACACTCCAGAGTTAAACGGAACGGCAGAGAGATTCATAAAAACACTTCAGAGGAAAATACGAGCGCTAATGATCGGATCAGGCCTACCACCCACTATGTGGATACTAGCAGCTGAAGAAGCGGTAAACGTGTACAACCGGACTCCTCACAAGGGAATAAACTTCCAAACACCGCTTTCGGTACTTAACCCGGACAAAAATAACCACCTGGAAAATTTAAAGAGATTTGGGTGTATGGCATATGTCAGAATACCAATACCAGAAAACAAGTTCTCCACGAGAGCAATAAAGGCAATTCTAGTGGGACACACAGCCACCGGATACCTGATGTGGCACACTCAGACGAATAAATTCATCAATTCCAGGCATGTAAGATTCAACGAGAAAGTGGTATATGGGGATCAGAAATTGGCAACTACAGAGATCAGAGAAAACCCAGAGGGTGATCCACAAATAAACACACCAAACCCAGAGCCCAGGGGATAACCAGAGTCAAAGGAAGAACAAAAGATAAAGAAGCCAATCAAGAGAAAAAACGCAGAGTCTAGAGAAAAGGAGACGAAAGTACGAAAACAACCGGAAAGGAGAGCAAAGAGAAACCCTAAGAAAAACACAAATATTGCATATGGGATTCAAAGCCAAGAGAGCAACCAAGATTTACCAGAAGAAGAAGATTCGCACATTTATGCCTTGATAGCGGCCACAAACAAAGACCCAATCAACCTCAGAGAAGTAAACGAATCCACAGACAGAGACAAATGGAAACAGGCCATAGAAGAAGAGCTACAATCCATGAAAGAGAATGAAGTCTGGGAGATAGTAGACAGACCTCCAAAAGAATCAAATGGGAAGAACACAAATGTAATAGACTCTAAGTGGATATTTAAGAGGAAACAATCAGAGGACGGAAAAGAAACATTCAAGGCTAGGCTAGTAATCAGAGGCTTTAAAGACAAAAATAAATACGAACTCAGAGAAACGTATGCTCCAGTGTCTAGGCTGCCTTTGATCAGATCAGTGCTGGCCGTCATAAATAAATATGACTTAGAAGCAATACAGCTGGACGTGAAGACAGCATTCCTGAACGGAGTTCTGGAGGATGAGGCTCACTTGTACTTGGAGATTCCAGAGGATATAGAGTGTGACGAAGAAACAAGAGAAACAAAAGTGTGTAAACTTAAGAAAACCCTGTACGGCCTTAAAATCAGTCCGAAGAAATGGAACCAACGGTTCACAGAAGAGATAAATAAACTGGGCCTAGAAAGAGACATCAATGATCCTTGCCTATTCACATGGAGGAAAGACGGTGCAATGGTACTGTTAGTACTCTATGTAGATGACATCATCTTGGCCAGCAACAGACCAGCAAAGTTGCGAGAAATAACAACAGAGCTGTGCAAAGTGTTCCAGATGAAAGAACTAGGAGAACCCAAAGTATACCTAGGGATGAAAATTAAGAGAGACCGAGAGAACAAAATCCTGGTACTAGATCAATCAGAGTATACAGAGAAAATCTTAGAGAGATTTGAAATGAAAGAGTGCCGAGCACAAGACACTCCAATGGTAACCAGACAAGTGAAAAACAGAGAAATCAGAGCCTCAGAGACTATCCCAGAGAAAATTAAGAAAGAGGTACCGTACAGAGAGGCTATAGGAGCTCTACTTTATCTAGCGGGAGCCACTAGACCGGACATATCCTTTGCAGTAAATTACCTGTCAAGAAAACAGGTAGCTCCGACAGAGGAAGACTGGAAGGAAGTCAAGAGAATATTTCGTTATCTGAGAGGCACTACACAAAGAGGTATAATATTCAGAGCACAGAGCCAAGGACTAGAAGGCTACACTGATGCAAGCTTCAGAGACCAAGAGGATTCACATTCCACCAGCGGGTATGTAGTTAAATTGTTTGGAGACACAGTAGCCTGGAGAAGTCACAAACAACCCCACGTGGGAATATCTACATGTCTGGCCGAGTACTTGGCTATGACCGAGGTGTGCCAGGAGCTGATTTCGTTGGACAAAGCTTTAAGGGACATAACTGGTTGCACAATCTACCCGGCTGCAGTGAGGTGCGACAACAGATCAGCAATCGCCTGCACACAAATGGACGGATCAAACAAACTGAAAGCCTTCGATGATAATCTAGGGGAGATCCTGAGGAAGCTACGAGACAGGGAAACATCAGGGCATAAAGAAAACATTAAACAAGCCCACGGGGACTATATTAAGAGCTGTGTAAATTTAAAAAGAGTGGAAATCAAGTGGGTAGAATCGAAAGAGAATATTGCGGACATTATGACTAAACCTCTACCCAGATCGAGCCACATATATTTACGAGAGAAAATATTGGGCAAAGTACAAGAGGATTAAGTGTGTTTCAGAGATAGTTTTTTTTATGTTTGTTTCAGATTGCCAGAGTAACGAGACGGAGTAAGAGGAGCGAAGCAGAGACCCGAAGGGAGGGAGTGTCGGAGTACTTCGAGTCTCGGAGGGAGAAGAAGAGGGGACAAAGTGGGCGAGCGGTCCGACAACGCATGGGGGGGGGGGCGCGCCTGCGCGGGCCTGCCATGTGGATCGTAGCAGAACGGCGAGTCTCAGTCCCAGTCGAGCGAGACCCGAGTAAACTAAGTTTTTGAGAGTGATATTTAAGAGGATAAGAGGATAAGAGGAAGTGATTTGTAAGAGTGTAGTGGCGCCACAGCAGAGTGCGCACCCGAGTAAATTAATAAAGCCTGAGTTCCCCTCACATCAAGGTGTCGTAATTTACGAGAAACCAAATACCACAAAGTTCCAATAATTCCACCACATTGCGTAGATGATGGCCGTCGAGTGTGATTTTTTTTGCAGATTTTATCATTTTTCTTAAGATTTTCCGCCAAAGGTACCTTAATATGATGATATTTGGAATTAGCATTAAATTTTCTTGATGAAAAACAGTTTTTATAGTGTATTTTACTGTTAAACTAAGCCAAAATTCCGGAATTATTGAGCGCGGAAAAGGGTTGTCCATATGCCTACACGTTGAATCCTGGCCTGGTTGAAAGTCTTGGAGGTTTTGACTTTCCGTTTTGCAATAAACAATGGAAGAGCGACAACTCGACGGGGAATTAACATAATATAATCTTGTTTTTTATGGTAATATTGTGTAAAATAATCGTGATTGTTAAGGTAAGTGTGCCAGTTATCGGAAGCTTAAGGCGAATTTCAGATTTCAAATGCTTGAAAAAGTATAGTAAACATATTTAAAACTTAAGAAATGGGTTTCATCGAATAAATCGGACCTTTAGAAATGAAATTTACTTATTACTTGCAACATATCCCATAAGAATGAATATTATAAGAAGTTTGAAGTTATAAATACGAGAATGCATGGGTTATCGGCCAGTCAGAAACCTGGCTACTGCAGTTATCGGCACTTCAATGTGCGAGTGATCGGCATCAGCGTTTAAAAATATTTTAAAAATATTTAATTTATTTTGTCTTTATTTATGTTTATTTTATTTTTTTCGCCATCTGCCGACAATCCATGCATTGACGAAGACTGGCACATTTACCTTACTTGCACATTTAAATAGTTTATTACTAAAAACAGAAATTTAACAATGAGGAAAACTTATAACGACGACTGATTGAAATACGTTCGTGGTTTTGAAAGCGGGTTGATCTGCGGTCTCAGGGCTCGCTCCCTATTACATTCCAAAAAAGCACAAGTTGGGAGGGTGGTCGCTTTCGCTGATTGGTAGATATACAAAGGAGTAGGTACATTAGTCCCCCCTTTGCTGACGTTTTTGAATTTTGGGAAAAACGATAGATTTGGTCTGACTCCATGGTTAAGGGTTGCCGCCGCCAGTGCAATAATCATGAAGTACCCAAGCTATTTACAATTTGAAAATTTACCTTAGAAGATTAACAGTAGATTTTTCCTCAGTTTGACGAAGGACATTTAAATTGCTTAATGGACATTTACCTTAGAAGATTAACAGTGGGTTTTTCCTCAATTTGATGAAGGACATTCAAATTGCTTTATGGTTCCAGGAACAGATGGACAGTTTATGAAGTAGAGATAAAGATATTCAACATGAAATGAAACAAATAATTGTTACGACGTAACAACTCTATTGAAACTTTATCAAATGTCGAAATAAGTTTATCGATAAAAAAATTCGTGATCAAGAACATATTAGCGCAAATTTTATTACTATTATGAATGTATTTTAGCTGATGTGGAAAATAGGGTCATCCACACAAATTTTGTTTGCCTTATAGTTGAGTTTTTTATAAACTTTGACTCTCAAAGAATTAAAATGTGAAATTAAAACTTAATTTAATTGATTTAATAATATATAATAATTTATTAAAAAGTGATAAAATATCCACCGTAAATGTGGATTTATAAAAGAAAACATGTGGCGCCCTCACGGCTCGAAACACGTGGTGTGACGTCACGCGCCGTCAAAACCGAAGAAAATACATGTTCAGATTGATAAAAACAAACGAAATAATTAATAATCAACGTTTTTTGGCAAAAAGGGTTTATTTTTATGAAGTATCAATATGCCTGGATACGTTAAAGCCAATTCGGATAATTTGACAAAAGTGAGTACACTTATAATAAGTGATTTCTGTGCGAAGTGCTCCAGTTTCAATGTTGCTGAGACTCGAGGAGTGAAAGCGAAAAAGTATTCAAACCGTTTTGAATATTCAAACCGGTGTATTGTATTGAATTTAAAGTTAATTATTTGATCAAGATTATAATATCGTATTTATTTTAGTTTAAATAAAACAAATAGAAAGGAAACGAAATAATCGACTATAGATGTTGACGATGTTGACATAAAGCGTTCTTTAACCTCAACATTCAATACTTTGATTTTGCACTTGATAAAATATTAGAATTAAATATATATTCGCTCTTTAGCGGAAACTCTTTTTTAAAAATAGCAGCATGATTCCAAAGTTAAACAATATATAATTTTATAATACTTGTTGCGGATATAAACAATTTGATTTTAAGGTTAAAGTGCGCATTATACGTCCCGGCATCCCATATATATATATATAGTTAAAAGTTTGTCATAAGGACAACCGCACGATTTCGCCGGGAGCGGGTGCTAATCTGAAAAATTGAACCCGCTCCCAGCGAAATCGCGGTAAAATTTCAGCTGTAACCACGTCTCACGACCGTGAGATAGGTGGTTACAGTCTGCGACGAACTCAATACGATGGTCCGGCAAAAGTCTCGTGCACCCTGAGGACACGGAGCGACCCAAGGACGACCGCCTTCTGCATTTTCCCCGCAAGTGTCTCAGCATTTTTTTGACACGCAGGGATGCTTTTCAGGCTATTAACCAGTGAAACCTTGGCACTTCCAAGAGCGCCGATGATCAAGACGATTAGCTTAACAGAATATTCCGGGTATAACCGTCGCAACTTCTCTTTCTTTTCTTTCTCCTTGGCTGTGACGTTTTTGTCAGCTGGTGCCGAAAATTCGATAACGAACATGGTTCGTTTCTCGAAGTCAAGGAGAACTATGTCAGGCCTCGAGTGCGCAACAGAAACAATTGTCGAGGATATGAAGTTCCAGTATATGCGGCACCTCTCATTTTCGACAATTGACTCTATTTCTCTAGGAGCGTTTAGCGGAGAGGTATTTGGGCTAATGCCATAAGAGTGACAGAGATGGTAATAAAGCACTCTTAGTGCCGCATTGTGCCTTTGGATGTAGGTCGTTCCCGCATAAGTTGGACAAGTAGATAGTATGTTTCCTAGATGCTCGGGGTGTGCATGACACGCTCTGCAACTATCATCAGGAATGTCTTGGCTCAAAATGTGGCGACGGTATGCTAGAGTGGAAATGACACCGTCTTGACATGCCAAAATGAAGCCCTCCGTGCCCGACTTCAATCCGGGTGATCTAAGGAAAGCAAACGTTAGCTCATACGACATCGACTGATCTTCCACATTTCTGTGAAAGATGCCGTGCATCCTCTTGTCGAGGAGCTGTTCGTGGAAGTTTTTCTCCTGTGCTTTCTTAATCCGGGCATTCAGGAGTGAGTATTCAAATGGATAAGATTTGATGCATTTTGCTCACCCCTAATATTGAAGTCAAGGCCGAGTGTTTCAGCAGCCTCCTCCGCTGCTTTGTACAGAAACGCCCCTTTTCCCACTTCTTCGTGTTTCCTGACCATTTTAAGAAGAGGGTCTTGTCCATTTGCAACTATATGTGCTGTACCCAGAATGAGTCTGTTGTGAAGACATTCAAGATTCAGTATTCCGCGACCACCTAGGCGGCGTGAGATGTAAAGTCGCGGAACAGAAGACTTAAGGTGCATGCTCTTGTTCATGTGCAAAACCTTTCGCGTCCCGATATCAAGGGATCTGAGCTCGTCCTTCGTCCATGGAACCACTCCAAATGAATAGAGTACTACCGGGACGGCAAGCATGTTCGTTGCAGATACTTTGTTTCTCGCCGACAGTTTGGAAGACCAAATCTGCCGGATGAGACGTTTGTATCTGCATCGGAGAGTATCCTTTATAGATGTCGCGTCCTGAATGCGGCTCTGTGGCACGCCCAGGTATGTATAGGTCTCTCCAGCGCAAAGGTGTCGTATAGCGCTTCTGTCAACGAGCTCAGGATCTTCGGGGATGCCATTAAGTTTTCCTTTCTTCAAATTAACCTTGGCG
Source organism: Andricus curvator (assembly GCA_932195095.1). Classification (NCBI taxonomy): domain Eukaryota; kingdom Metazoa; phylum Arthropoda; class Insecta; order Hymenoptera; family Cynipidae; genus Andricus; species Andricus curvator. The sequence goes on along the minus strand of CAKNYM010050471.1, from coordinate 62,372 downwards.
CATTTGTCTAACCCGAATTCCATTCCAATCTCTTGAGTGTACTCTTTGACAATTTTCAGAGCTAGATGTAGTTTCTCTTGATTCCTAGCATAGATCTTAAGATCATCCATGTAAAATACATGAGTCACCTTATGCTTTCGGTTTCCAGGTTTGCCGCAGAGATACCCTTCGGAATGGCGAAGTGCGAGAGATAGTGGCAATAATGTGAGGCAAAAGAGGAGAGGGCTCATGGTGTCGCCCTGAAATACACCCTTCTGAAAGGTGATACTGTTAGTGATCACACGATGTTTTCCAGATGAGATAGTAAATCTGATTTTCCAAAGCGGCATTAATGTCTCTATGCACCTCACGATGTGTGGATGAACCTTTAGGCTTTCCAACAGACAGATGATAAGTCTATGGGAGGTTGAATCGAAAGCTTTCCGGTAATCAATCCAGGCCATCGATAGAAATCGCTGATAGTATGCTGCGTCTTTACAGACACATCTATCGATGAGCAGGTTCTCCCGACATCCTGCTACGCCTTTCTTTGAGCCACGTTGTTCATACATCTCTCGCCATACAGGTCCAATTGTCCGAACAATCCTATCATTTAGGATAGCTGTGAAGATCTTATACAGTGTGTTCAGACAAGTTATTGGCCTGTAATTCTTAGGGTCAGCTAAGTTGCCCGTCTTCGGCAGGAGCACTGTGCGCCCTTCCACCAACCACCCCGGAATAGGCTCTTCCGACTTTAGATATGAGGTAAAAATTCGGGCCAGATGCTGGTGGGTTGAAGGAAACTTCTTCCACCAGAAGGTCTTGATGCCATCTGGTCCCGGAGCGGAATAGTTCTTCATGCCTCTTAATACATTTTTCACCTCCTCGGTAGTGATAGGTGGGCATTCCTCCTCAGCTGTGATGAGGGCATTGCACAGCTCCTTGAAGCTGTTTATGTTCTTTGAGCCTTCTTTAAGTGGATGTTGGACTTCGTAGACTTCTCTCCAAAATGCTTCGACCTCCTCTGGTTTGGGCGGATGGTCGACAGTAACTGGAGGGTCTTGGAAGAGTCGAGATGGGTCAGACGAAAACTGTTGATTTTCTCTGACCCACCTCTCTCTCCGCTCTAGACTTCTCCTAGCGTCAGATAGTACTCGTATTCTGTCAACAATATGCTGCCTGATGGTCAGTAGCTTTGACTTGTTGATTGTGTGATGACGGATCCGCAGTTCGCGCGTGAACTGTCGAACCTTGGCAGTGAAAGTCCTGCCAGATGTTATGTAGTCAATTACACACTGAATGCGGGACGCGTACTGTCTTGCCCAGCCTATCTTTGTGCTAAGTTGATGCATTCGTCTTTTGGTCTTATGATCAACCGTTGGTTTTGTTTTACGGTTTGCATCTGCCAAAGTTCTCGCTGCATTGTACACACTACAATTGATAGTCCAGAGGTCGGATTCTTCGGAAAAATCTCCACGAAGCTCATCATCCAGTTCAGTCAGATCTTTGGGCTTGGGAGAAACCTGAATGTTGATGTTTCTCCGGGTCTTGAAGCATCGTTCTCCCTCTATTGGATGCCTGTTCGAGGCTGGTCTCAGTGTCGCCTCTCTTTCTCTGTTGCCGGCTTGTTCTGGCTGCGGTTGTGTAGGCGCTCCGCTTATATAACCCCTTTTCCGGAGGTCCTCGGCACGGTTTCGCAGACGTTTTTGCGAAAAATCCGAGAGCTCTGGGTGTTTCTCGCACCACAGAGCATGCAGTCGCGCCATGTAACCTTTTCGTTCAGGGGCCATACTGGTATCATAGCGCTCCAGCAGGTCGTCCCTGAGTCGATCCGTCCACTCAAAAGTAACGAGATTCCGCCGGTCAATCGCATTGACTCCGTCTTGATTCGCTCCCCCAACTCTAGGGTAGTCGGCATTGTTGTCCGACCCATTGTCGGGAGCCCTGCGCGTTCGATTGTTTTGAACCGCACTTCCTACAACTATGTTTGGTGTTGTCATTGTTGTTCCCACGAGCAGCTAGGGAAAAGGGTTAGTCCATCCTTGTAGAGCCCCGCGTGCAAGGATAAGGCTGATACTCTGAAAGGTCGCCCGGTATCCCAGAGTCACCGTTTGAGACACCTCACCCAGGTGCCATTCAGCTTTCGGCACGGTTGTTACACCTCCGCTTAGGGGTTATTCCTTCGGGACCATCCCTGGACAATTGTCCGCGACTGCTTGTTAATTATTGTAACCATATTCAGCAGAAACCCTTGGTACAGGGACCCTCTATCCGCAACCCGAGGACGCGTCCGGTGGCTTTGTCATAGGCCCTTCGGTTCGAATCCCAAGGAATCAAAACCGAATACTGAATATATATATATATATATATATATATATATATATATATATATATAACACTGTTGAATATCAGTAAAGTACGGGTTTTATGTTATCAAAAAAGCATGTTTGATAGTTTTCTATTTTAAATAAAAATATTTTCTTACGTTGAAATGATCTTCGCAACAATATACTGTTGACGTTAAAGATGTGGTTATTAGGGCATATGTCACGACGAGCAATTTTGTACCATTTTTTTCATTCTTCACTTTTGGGTATAGATATGAATAAGTTTCCTGAATTTTTGACAAACGTGTTCTTGCATGGAGGCACAAAACACCAATGGTAGTTCTGATTTTTTTGCATTTTTATGAAAAAAGCGTAAATCGCCCGGCTTATTTACAAACGTTTGGCGGCAAAGATATTATAAACGTAGATGCGGTGCGGGCTTAGTTACTCGCGATAAATATAGACGGCGCGTCCGGCGAAAATTGTCAGTTCCCCTCTACCCTCCACTACTCCCCGAAGGCACCAATCGATATAGTTTGCCAACATCCACTTGGAGCGCTGTAAGCAAATCTCATCATACTCCTCGAAGCGCACTGATGGTAACTAGCTCGGACAAGAACAATTCAAATTGAAAATAAATTCCCAATTAAAACATTTTTACAATTTTATAAATCTTTCAAAATGTTTTGATATATTTTTGGGACGACTGAAAAATCCTGAATAATAAAATTCCCGACACTGTGAACTTCCCGAAATTATAAAATTGCCGAAATCTGAAAATCCGCGATTTGAAAATTTCCGAATAATAAAATTCTGGACAGTTTACATATTACCGAATTTGAAAATTCCCGAATAATACAATTTCAGTCAGAATATTGTCGAATAATAAAACATACAAACTAGAAAATTCCCGAAATTAAGCAATTAAGAAAATAGTTTTTAAATAAATATTATTTATTAAAAATACAATAATCAAATATTTTTATCATATACTTTTTTTTAATGTTTAATTTTTATAAAATTATTGTTTGAATTTAAAATAACAATCATTGTATAAAAATGTTATGAAAAATAAAATTAAAAACACGTGCGCTTCGAACAAAACAAACTTTGCAGGCTTTAATTCAGCACTGATTCATCTCGAAGTTTCTTTTTATTTTAATTTTTAAAAATTGATAATTCGATTTTTGAGAACGTTTTATGTGACTTTTAAAAAATACAATGCACATTTTCAAACAAAAATTTTTATCCAGATATATTTTTTTTCAGTTATTGTTATTTTAAATTCAAACAATATTACATAAACATAATTAAAAAATGTATGTATTTCCGGATGAAAAATTGTTTTTGAAAATGTGCATAGTATTTAAGAAAAATACGAAAAACGTTCTCAAAAATTGAATTTAAAAAAAGAAATAAACAAAATTAATTCCGATATAAATCGGTGCTGAATTTAATCCTACAAAGTTTTTTTTTCTTTCAAAGCGCACGTGTTTTTTAATTTATTTTTTAATACAATTTTTATACGATTATATTGTTCTTTTAAATACAAACAATAATTTAAAAACATTTAATATTAAGAAAATATATTGGATAAAAAGATTTGATTATTGTATTTTCAATAAATAAATAATATTGATTGAAAAACAATTTTCTCATGTTTAAATTTGTGAATTCCATAATTCCAGAATTTTTTGCTTTGGATATTTTCTGTCGGGAATTTTCCTGTCCGGTAATATTATAAACTGTTCGAAAATTTTATAATTTCGGGAATTTTATTATTCGAAAATTTACCAATTCGGCAATTTAATAGTGTCGGAGATTTCATTTTTTGGGATTTTTCAGTCATCCCTTTCGGAATTTTTTTAATCATCTAATATTTTTATACCTTCATTTAAAATTATGTAATTTTTCAAAATAAAAAGTCAGAATTTAATTTCGAAATCATCAGAAGTATCAATTTTCTTTTAAATTATTTAAACCCTTTTCAAATTATTTTTGAAATTTTGTCAAACTTTTAAGTATCTTTTAAAGTGATTCCCATTTTTCCTAAACTTTTTGTAAAAACCTGCGAAAGAACATTGCCTCAAAAGCTTCTATATTTTTTTCCAGTTTTGTAAATCTTTTGAAATGTTTGGAAATATTTTTAAACATTCTCTTAAAGTTATGTTCTTTTTCGAAATAAAAAATCTTTCTAAATATTCCAAAAATCGTTTTAAAACATTTTTGTTAAATTTTTCAAAATTTTTTAGAAGCTCCTAATTTTTTTTGTTGGAAACATTCAAAAACCTCCAACTTATTCGAATTTTTCCTAAATTAATCGTTGTTCAACTATTATTTACAAATCAAAATTCAACACTTTTACTTTGAAATTACAAATTTAAAGAATAGAATGAATTATTATGAATGAATTATAATGAAGACTCAATCGGATGTTTACATTTGTGTAGCTACTAAGGCTTTCGAATTAAATTAGTTCAAATTTTAACGTTAAAATATGTAAATTATATGATTTTGAACAGATCCAGAATCATCTTGTAAAATCAATTACTGTTCAATTTTTAATACTCGAGCTACATTTCAGTTTCTAAAAGCATGAGTTAATTTATATTTACAGCTGATCAATTTAAAAAGTTTTCTTATTTTCCGGTCAAAAAATAGATTCACTTTCATTTCCCGATTTTTCCCGGTCGCGAGTCTAGCTCAATTTAGAACTTTCATGTTCTTGAAAAATTAATTTTTCGATTCTAAGTTCCGGGACAATCATTTCATTCCTTGAAAGATTTTCTACAATTCTCGTGGTTAATTTTTTATTTTAAGAAATGTATATGTAAAAATTATACTATTTTTATTTTTACAAACAATAGTTTTCTTCAATAAAATTGTTGTAATAAAAGCGTTTCGAAGAGTTTTTTTTAATCTTTCGAGAAATAAAATAAATATTTATAGGTCGACCAAGATTAATTTTCTTTACAAAATTTTCCTTCAATCTCATTTTTTGCAGTTGTTTTTACTGTAGTACAATTTAGGTTTCTATATTTGGGCGAAAAAGTCCGTTGTATAGTTTGACAAATATTCTTCATAAATCAATATTTTGTACACAAAATTACCTTGAGTGACATTTAATTATTATTTCATAAACGTAAAAAAAACAGATATCAATGTTTTATGTGAAAAAAAAAATCCATGAGTGACAGAACGAAATCAGAAACAATAATAATATCCATTTATTCAGAAAGAAGCACTTTGAACAAAATTGACCTTCAGAGAACATTAAATATATATTTTTCAATTTTGAAAAAACTCAGGTGCTATTTTCTCACCAAAAAAAATAATAATTTTTGGGGTTGCTAAATTATTAAACTAGCTGTGAATTCGATCTAGAGTGTTTCCACTTTGTTTGTATTTATAATTATACGGTGCTCATTTCACGAGCACTTTGCATCCCGTTAGCAAATATATTTGCTTCCTCATAGAGGAAGCATTAGTTATTTTTTTTCAATAATAGACAAACCAAAGTCTTCATTTTGCTCGATTTAAAAATAGAAATTTACAAAAAATACAAAATTACAAAATAATACAAAAATTTTTTAAATACCAAGACAAATCAGGCAAATCAAATTTTGTATTCGAAATGATAATTTTTCGAGATGGAAAAGGGGTGGGAAAAGTTCTGTCGCACCCTATCCCTGTTCCAGCTTTGTGATTTCTTGACAAAAATTGTCAGAATTACTCTATTTGAAAATTTATAGTGAAAAAGTCTTTTCTATTCATGCGTCAACTTTGAATTATGTCTATGAAAAAAGTTTTTATGTTTGAAACAGATGATTCAAGTATTATGAACGAGCATAACTTCCCTACTCTTTAATAAAATGTATTAATATTGTTAGTAAATCGATTCGTCTCGAACCAAGGAATCTTTTATATTCTTGTATCAACTTTGAATCATGTTGAAAAAAAAAGTTTTAATATAAAAAAACGTATTTTCAAATATTATGCATTGCCATAGGTTTTTTACTCTTCAATAAAATACATCAATATTATAGGTCAATCGATTCGAC
>CAKNYM010050471.1:45024-55995 GCA_932195095.1 Andricus curvator | reverse complement strand
CAATATTATAGGTCAATCGATTCGACTCGAATCAACACATCTTTTCTGTTCTTGCATCAACTTTGAATTATGTTAATGAAAAAAGTTTTACTATAAAAAACCGATTTTCAAAATATTATGAGTGCTAAAAAAAATGCAATGATTATTTTTGGAAATCCTTTGGTCAGTTTCAAGATATTAATGAGGAAAATAATTTCTCCAAATTTTATCAATTTATGTGCAACCGTTTTCTAGTTATCGTGTTCACAAAAAAATGTGACATCCACGCACCCACACACACATCCACACACACACCCGGGCAATTGCTTAGAACATTGTATTAGACATTTTTACATTTAGAAAGGTTTAATGAAATGAATTAAAAAATTTTGGAAAATGTTACCATTACAAAGCTTCCTCTATGAGGAAACAAAAATAAATAAAACTTGAAAAAGCACCCTTTTAAAGAGCTTTTGAAACTAAACATTTGTTCAGTTTTTTCAAGCACTCCTAATTTTCAATAATCCTACTTTCAAATTTATCTGAAGATATACGGTTTAAGACGTTCTAAAATAATGATTCAGGTATTAAAAGATGTTCATTTCTAATTCTGCAACTTTAAACGATTTTAATTTGTAACTAAATAATTTGAAATGTTTCAATCTAAAATTATCAAACACTTTCAATTCAAAAATGCTTGCATATTTAAATAGCTTTAAATTTCAAATTATTCAATATAGTCTAGTTTTTTATGTTTGACCTACAAGTATTCAGTTTTAAAGGCTATAAATTACAATTGTGAAAAATAAGTAAAATATTTTAATTAATTTATAGTTTAAACCAAAAGCATTTGTATACATCAATCTAAATGCAGCTGAAAACATTGAATTTGAAATGCGTTGAATTCAAGATATATTTCGAAAAGAAAACTGAAAGCAGAGGATCGACTCTCAAAAGTAGAGACTAAAGTAAGAAAGAATTTTCACATATTTAACGTTTAAATTTAAACTTTTGACTTTTTCGCGTTGTAGCAATTTCAAATCCCAGAATTGGTTATTTTTAACCTAACTTATAACGAAAATTGTGTAAATTCAAACAATAAGCCTGCATTCTGAAAATGAGGAAATTTTAATGTTAAAATTTAAATTATCAAATTGACGCCTTAAAAATTAAAAAAATTTCAATTAGTGTTTTGTAAATTGTATTAGAATCGTAAAAGAATATAATTAGTTCGGAATCAAAAGACATACAGCAAATATATATAATATATTTGCATACAGCTTAGTTATCCGCGCAAAAAGAAATGTTTCAAAAATTTCTTGTTTGCAGAGTTTTTAAATTTTCGGAAGATTACATTTTTTTACATACCTATAGGTATGACCTCTCTAGCTCTATAGAGATAAAAAAGATACCCATTTTTTTCTCATTTTAATAACTTATTTTCTGATAGGTAATTCCTATTAAATTCACCCCCGTTTCCAAGTGACCGAAATGCACTAGGGAAAAAATCGCCAAGACCCAGGAATACAAATTAGATATACAGCGAATTTAAATTTTTTTAATTTTGATATTTAATGAGATTATCTTTATAACTTGTAATTTAAAAAATTTGCATATAATAATTTTTTAAAAATAAATACTATAGGAAAAAATCGAAAAGATCCAGATCTCGAAATTATAATTACAGCAAATTTTTTGTACTTCTAGGGACGACTGAAATATCCCGCAAATAAAATTCCCGACTCTGTAAAACTCCCGAATAATAAAATTCCCGAACAGTTTATAATATTACCGAATTTGAAAATTCCCAAATAATAAAATTCCCTACATACAATTGCCGAATTATAAAATATCCAAATTAGAATTTCCATAATTATAAAATTCCAGAATTTGCATAATTAAAAAATTGTTTCTTAATAAATATTATTTATTAAAAATGCGGTAATAAAATATTTGCATCAAATAAATTTTTGCTTAATATTTAAAGTTTTTAAAAATTGTTTGAATTTAAAATAAAAATTGTATTAAAAAATTAATGTAAAAATACGCGTGTGCTCCAAACGAAAAAAAATGTCTCCCTAAATTTTCGTCGATCCAAACATGATCCAACCCAGCTTTGCAGGATTCAAATCAGCGCTAATTTATTTCGAAGTATCTTTTTAATTTTTTTTTTAAATCAGTAATTCGATTTTTGAGAACATTTTTTGTAATTAGAAAAAAAATGCTATTTACATTTTCAACCAAAATTTTTTATCCAGAAATATATTTTTTTCAATTATTGTTATTTTAAATTCAAACAATATTTTTTTAAAACTTTAAACACTAAAAAAGATTTTTCTTTGGTATAAATATTTGATTATTTTAATTAAAAGCATCATTTATCAAAGAAAATTTTTTTCAGCACTGGTTCATGATTTATCTCGAAATTTCTTTTTAGTTTTTTTTTTAATAAAAAATTCAATTTTCGACAAAAGGTTTTTTATAATTTAAAAAAAATACTATGTACAAAAAACCCATCTGAAGCTTCAGACCGGCAAAAATTCTATATATTCTTAAATGCAATCAATTTTCGGTTCAGTATAGTAATAAAAATTAAACTCCAAAGTACAAAAAATTATAATTTAAAAAATCATATCTATCATTCATAGAAGAAGCATGAACGTATCAGAAATTATAATAATATTCAACAACCAAATATAAACATAATTATCTCTTATTATATTACTCTCTATTATTATATATTATATATACTCTCTCTATTATATTACTATATTATTGTATTACTCTCACAATTCACTTTATTTATTACCATCATATCAGTGCTTCTGTCATTATTAATTTTTCATTAATTTTTCCAAATACGTATTTTGGGTGTGACTAGACATTGTGCCATTTATTATTATATTCGGAAGTGCGGTGTTTTGTTTATGAAGCTATACATGTCAAACTTTTCTAGCCATAAAAAATCTTTTAACTGCTTTACCGTCATATTTTACGAAGAAAGAGAAAACCAGCTCTCGACTTCGTAGTACGGTGAGGGCAGCACCTCGACATGGCAGAAAATGTGATGTCCTATATATATATAGTTCCCCCACTCTGACACCCCGTACCGCATCTACGTTTATAATATCTTTGTTGCTGGCTAGCTACGTCACATCAAGATGGCGGAATGGGCGCGACAGAAATAGGAATTTTAAATGTGTACAAATTTTTCTTTTTCAAATATAAATTCGAAAAAAAGTTTTTGTTACACTATGCTGGTATTATTAGTGATTTTAGAGCATATACTTTAATATGCACAAATAAAAAAAAATTAGCGGATGACCCTATTGGTTTTGGACCTGGCGTAATATGAGATTCAAAACATTTATTTTGTCTTAGAATTAAAGGACGCCATGTCCATAAAATATTTATGAACAAAACTATTTACAATTAATGTTTAAGTGAAAAGTTTAACAAAATGACAGTTTCCATTATTCTGTCGTATTTCATACCTCAAATTAAATGAGTTATTCGCAAATTATTGTCTTTCGAGTAATATTGCGATGGTTACTTTTAAGGTTAAACATATTTTTGAAAATTGTCATCTCTCAAATTGAACTTTGGTTATTCGTATAAAATATGTACTCCAAAGTTGGCATTTTTTCACTTATAGGAATGCAAAAAAGGACATGGCGTGATATAATTCTAACTTTTGATTAACGACATTATTTTAATTAATAATTTTAACAGTTAAGGGAATGAATTTTGCTGCAAAATTTATGAAGGAACAAAGTTTAAGACTTAAGGTAAACGTCCCAGTAATCGTCACCATAAGAGATTTCATTTACTTCAAATATTCAGAAAATTGTTTTGGAAGGATTAGTTAAAAAATGATTGGTACTGATTGAAGCATTAAACATCCTAGAATATTATAAAAATTGGTTTTACATTATAGTTAATATTACTTCTTATTGATAAACAATTAAAAGTAAAGAAGCACCGATGTCCCAGTCATCGCCATTTCCAAATCTGCCATGTACTAGTAATCGCGAGTCGTCGTCCTAGTCTTCGCAAAAAAGGTTAAGTTTTCTTGAAATGTGTTTTTAGTTATTTGGACGTGTATTTCAAGTGTATTTTAAGTATACTTTAATGAAATGAAAGATGTATAGTGTTAGTTTTATATTGATTGAGAGATTGAGACCTCCGAGATGAAATTCATCGAAAAATAACCTCAAAATCGAATCTTCTGATAGTTCCAATACGTCCGATGGACATTATAATAATTAATCATAATAAAAATGAATTTTCTTTTAAAATTTTTAGTTTGTATTTCAATTAAAAATATTTTCGAATAAAATTACTATTTTATTTATAAGAAATAAAGTGGCCTCAAAAATAAATTGCAATAAATATTTATCAGAATTTTTATCACGATAATTGATAACTGCAATGCTGAAATTCTTTTATAATACTGAATATCATAATTAAAAATTATTAACATTTTCCTTTTTAAAATAAAGTTCAAAAAATAAAATTGTATAAAGTCATATAACCTAACTTTGTTCTATAAAATAGCTAAGTACAACATAATTACATGGGATACAAAAATGTACACACTGGTAATTTGTACAATTAACTTTTTAGCAACATAAATTATAAACACAATGACGAAATTTGATAAATTGCAGTGACTAAAAAAATCATGTGTATTTGGAGGTTATGTTCTGTTTACGTTGTAAAAACATTAAAACTACCAATAATTAAATATCTGTTATACATTTTTCTTTATATTATGCAGTATAGATTAATGTTAGCTAATGAAAAACTACTCAATAAATATTAACTTCACTGAAAAATGATAATAAACTAAAAAATTGATAATGAAATCACTAAAGTCATGCCAATATTTTACATCACCTTTTTCAGTTTTAAGCACTAATTTATATTACGATTACTTTTCACGCAGTAACAAGTCAGTTCTCCGATTTCATTTCACGCCTTTTTGAAATTAATGAAATCATTATTTGTAACGAAATATGGAAATAAAATTTTGACAGATTCGTCCAAAGTCTTCGCGACCGTTCGCGATTACTCGAGGAACTATACTTTTGAAATGTTCCTATAATCGAGCCCGATATTTCGCGAACGAGAAGGTACTAAATGAAGACTTTACTTAATTTTATGAAACAAAAATGATCTTTTATTACAAAAAAAAAATAATTTTCGTGGTGATCAAGTAATTTTTGGACATATTAAATGCTTAAGCAAAGAAACGTCTTTCCTAACCTAAATGTTAAGCTATTTTCCACGTTTCGTGATTCATCGCCACCGGCAATACAAATCAATTTTTTTACCCATGTGCACTATTTGTACAAAAAAAACTAATTTGGTTTCTACAACAAGCACTGTTCAAACTTACTTAAAAATATTTTAGGAATGTATTTTAATGCGGAAAATACTTACTTCTGGCGTTTATACTTCAAAACTGACGATTACTGGGACCGCCACGATTACTGGGACGTTTACCTTACTGAGCCTAAAATTAATAATAGTTCAAAAATTTCAAAAAGTGGACATGGCGTAGTGTTTTTGATTATTTTTAATTTGTTGCGAATTGAAATCACTCGCGGTATTTTTAATGAATAAAAACACGAACAAGACGTTGTATGTTTAATACATATATTTTCAGTAATATAAATAAAGATGTACACATACAAGTAAAATGTAAAATGGACTGTATAAATTTGTAAAGTTTCTACGAAGTGAAATATAAGTGAAGTTTTTGAGAGGAGACGAGTTCAGTACGACGACGAAAATATTAATGAGTGACGGTCGATGACGAAGTAAAGGGGAGGGTGCGAAAAATTTTCCAACAAATTAAATTTGTTCGCAAAGTAGAAGGGCTGTACAATTTTACTATGGGAATTTCGAAGATTTTAAAGGCTATAGCCAAATTTCCCTTGCAAGGCCATTCTTGCCTCTGTTAATGAATAGAGAGGCGAGAAATGATAAATTAACAAAGGTGTACAAAGAACGGTAGAAAGTGTCGAAACGTGCCAAAATTCGAGAAGAGAATATTGAAAGCAAAATATGAGTTTAATAGCGAAGACAAATTTAAAAAGGATATAAAATTTACAGAAAGTATATAAAACAAAAATAAATTTAGTTGTTGCGACTCAACATGCCTGCCCCTTTTGAACGAACACGTTGATCGACAAAATACATTTGTGACGTGCGCCGAAGAAAGGGGGCTTACTCTAAAAAAATCGAAATCGAGGTTTTCACATATTTGGATAGTCTTTGAGTAGCTCTTTTTAATGAAACCATCGAAAAAAATGTTCGAGCGTTATTATTGCTAATAATTGAGTTGCTAGGTACCCGAGAAATCAGGCTTTTGCTCGAGATCCCGTGAAACACCTTCCACTACTCACCACACATCTCCGCGTTTCATCTATACCCGTCCGTGAGCCGCGTCTACGACCTATCGCTTTCCTCGTGAGAATGTAGTGGTAAGTGGAGAGGAAAGATTTCGTGAGTCTTCTCTGTCTCCTAAAAGTCGCGTCTATCCGGTCGACTTCGACCGCTCGCCCTGAAAAAGCTCACTTTTCAGAGTAAGCCCCCTTTCTTCGGCGCACGTCACATTTATAGATATCTAAAATAAAAAATATACGAGTAAATTAATGGGCCGAGAATGAAAGAAGGTTAAGGTAAATACATATCGCAAAGAAAGTTAAATGTAAATTGATTCTCAGATAGAATCATTGTGGCGATTTCTCCACTCCTTCGTGAGCTCGAGAAAAAGGTTCGATAGGAATAGGGCAGAGTTTCTCAATACAATGCTTGTACTCTCCCGTATCGGTCTTTACTGTAGGTACCCGGATGATGTCATTTGGACCAGGATGAGTAGCGACGATACGCCCGAGTTTCCACTGGAAGGGCGAAAGGTTGTCTTCCTTGATAACAACCATAGTTCCCAGTTTGATGCAATGGTTAGAGCTAGATAGCCATTTGCTGCGAATAGTTAATTGATGCAGATATTCTCTCTGCTATCGAGTCCAAAAATGTTGGCGCAATTTTTGCGCGTTCTGCCAGGTAGACAAGCGATTGGAGACAGTGTACTTGAAATCCATCTGAGAGAAGCTCGTTAGAGGACCACCAATTAGGAAATGACCAGGAGTCAAGGGCTGCAGATCATTGGGATCGGACGACATGGGAGACAGAGGACGAGAGTTCAATATGGCTTCAATTTCGATAACACAAGTTTCAAGTTGTTCAAAAGTTAATCATGTATCTCGAACTGTGCGAGAGAGATGATGTTTAAATGATTTTACTGCTGCCTCCCAGAGATCGCCAAAATGCGGTGACCTGGGAGGGATAAAGTTCCAAGTCATTTTTTGCTGACTCAAAAATTCTTTTACAGTTTCATTGTGTTCTGCCGATAGGAATAATTTATAGAGCTCAATGAGTTCGCGATTAGCACCTAAAAAATTCGTTGCGTTGTCCGAATGGATATTTTTTGACAATCCTCGTCTACAAAAAAGTCTCTTTAAGACGTTAAGGAATGGACGAGAGCAAGATACGCATTCTTCGGGTAGATCACCAATGACTTAATCCCCCCCCCCCCCCCGTGGTTTTGCGCGAAAGCATCGAACGCATTCGTGTATAATCGAAGGCGTAATATTGCGGCCGTTTGAAGGCCAAAAAAGTTCTCGAACGGATTCAGATCATTGAATCGCAGATTCATGAATCGCTGGTCGCAAATGAATGGATTAATGATGAAACTATTGTCATATTAGATTATCATGCATATTTATAATATGAAAATATGAATTATATATGCATATATATATATGCATGCATGATTATATTATTCTTAATAATAAATCGCAGGTCGCCTGGGTTCCTGCGTGTTTGAGCCTTTCATGCCCTTCGCGTATGATAAACCGAGTTACATGATGAATGGGAGGCAATAAGATTTGATGTTTTTTTCTTTGGGCAACACAGCATGTGTTAATCTACCGCATACTCTGAGGATCCCGTAATTGTCTAAGAATGGTTTTAGTGGAATAAATCGACTTTTGTTGCCAAGGTCATTTCCATTCTTTAAGCAGTGAATTTCTTTTTTAAATGTAGCGAGTTGTGTTGCGATAATTATAGCGCGATTAACGGCTTCGATTTCAAGTGTGGTAAGGGGACCTTTATATCTTTTGTATTTTTTAATATTTAAATGTCGGATCGATTGGATTTTCTTTAGTGCAATTAGGATGGGCGACAATTGTACGTTTTTCTTGAATCTCGGTTAAAGGAATTTTTTCCTTTGGCCAGAGATTTTCTTCGAACGAGAGCCACTGAGGGCCGTTTTTCAAAAAAGACGTGCCTCTAAAAAGTCTTGAGGTGCAAGGCCTCTCGATATTAGGTCTGCGGGATTGTCCTGAGTAGGCACGTGCCGCCATTCCCAAGAAGTTACAAGATTTTGTATTTCCGCAACTCGATTTGCAACGAAAGTTTGCAACAAGTGAGGCTCTGTGTTTATCCAATGCAATGTTATTGTGGAGTCTGACTACAAATGAATTTGTTTGATATTAATTTCAAGTACTTGCTTGACTACGGTACATAAGCGTGCGTGGTGAAGTGCTGCACTTAACTCTAGGCGCGACAACGTCCCGCAAGCGACACTGGATTTCGAGGAAACTAGTGCAATATGATGCTTGCCTTGAGTGTCGATTGAACGTAAGCAAATGCAAGCTACGAACGCTTTTTCGCTTGCGTTACAGAAGCCGTGCATTTGAACGTGAATTGAATTAGGCGCGATAATCAAACGATTAAAATTAATCTCATCTAAAAGGGCTAATTGCTCTTTAAATTGCAGCCACATACTATAAATTTCTACAGGAATTGAACTGTCCCACTGAACTCCAGCTTTCCAGAAAAGTTGGATTAGTATTTTTGCCTTTAAGATAACTGGGCCGAGAAGTCCTAACGGGTCTAATAATTTAGCGACTTGTAACAAAATAGAGCGTTCGGTTACAATATTCGAGAAATCAGAAAGATTAATCTTGTAAAAAATTGAGTCTTCACGAGAGTTCCATTGAATTCACAACGTTTTTACATTGGAATTCGGATCAAGCGACATGTGGGTACAGTGTGGATTGTCTGCATTTTCAGGCACTAACGAAGGGTCATTTGAGGCTCATTTTCTAAGAGGAAACCACCTTTAAGTAAGATTGCAGTCATGTCATCGCGAAGGAATGCGGGTTCTTGGTGCGTTTACGTACCAGTCAACAAGTTATCAACATAAAAGTCTTTTTTCAGCACGGCTGCTGCGATAGGATGCTTGGCCCCTTCATCATCGGCTAAATGGTGCAGATCGCGAATAGCGAGGAAGGGGGTGCAAGAGGTACCATATTTGACGGTATCGAGAGAAAACTCTTTTATGCTATCGTTTTGATTTTCACGAAATAGGATTTTTTGATATAGGGCATCATCAGGATGCACTTGGATCTGCCGGTACATTTTCTCAATGTCGGCGGTAAGACCATACGTGTGAGATAGAAATCGAGACAAAAGCGTAAAGAGGTCGGCCTGAATTGCAGGACCGACCATTAACGATTCGTTTAAGGATACGCCCGATGACGTTTTTGCGAATCCGTCGAAAACAACGCGAATTGTTGTCGTGATGCTGTCCTCTTTTATTTTTTATTTATTTTTTTCGCAGCTGGAATCTTCCCACTTTTCGCGCATGAGGGAATTTAATTTTTGTTTTATGATTTCCACCAAAAGAGCATCCCATTTTTCAACGGGTTTCTTTAAGGTTTTAAGTGCCCTGATGTATTTCTGTATTTGATCAAGTAATGAGCGAACCGGAAAGTCTTTCGAGAGGTAAGGTAAATTTAACAAGGCTTTCACGTGTGTTTTACGAATAATTTTTCGGTTATCATAGCGCTCTTTAAGCAGACCCCAAGCGACTTTGTAGTTTTCCGATGATAGTTCTATGGAGGCAATAATTTCTGCGGCCTCGTCTTTCAGTGAACCTTTTAGATGATATAGTTTTTCAGTATCTGGTATTTCATCATCGTCATCGAGGAGAGATTTAAACAGATCATGAAAACCTAACTGCATCTCATAGGATCCACTGAAAGTTGGTAAATTGACTCGCGGTAAACACATTTTTCGCAGTTCGGACGGAATTTGAAAGAGTTTCGCGCCCGACGCTTTGCGAAGATGACGGAACGTTAGGTGGTTTCGATAGACGTTCATTTAAAAATGATTTATCTTTGCCGAATGCGGCATAAAATTTGTCTTCGTATTCCGTACGAGCTTCCGCGTGAGTAGGATCAGATGAAAGTATTTCTAATTCTGTGTAAAATTGGTTAAATTCTTCAAAATCCCTTTTAAGGTCGTTTGCTCTTTTTTCTAGAGCGGGTAAATCATGTTCAGCGGTATATCCATCGATAAACTTAGCGAAATTCGTTATTTTCCTTTTCGCATTGGTGAGTATAGTTTTAAGTTCATCTACTTTTGTGGCCATTTCGAGGGTTTGGACAAATCATTAACAAGAACAAGAAGAATAAAATATACGACGGAAATGAGGAAACACAAATAGGACAATTGGTGGTGCCAAAAAATTTGCTTACCCTTTGGATGTGCTCTGGAGCGGTGGATGTTGCAACATGTGTTGATTCTCGATGAAGTTCCAGTCAACCCAATTTTGCCGACAATGTTAAATAAGTAACAGCGGCTACTAGAGTGGTCCAAAAAAAGCGACTGTTCGAATGTTCATGGGCGACTGGAAATTCGTATAGCCTAGGCAAAATCAGAATATGCCTATTTTTTTGTTTTGTTGTAGAGTCATTTTTCAGCTCGCTAAAATGTTTTAAAATTTTTGGTTAAAGTAATGTAAAAGTGATAAAACTGTGAGTCCACTCTAAGGATTCACCTGCTTGGCGACTTTTATAGAATTTATATAATTTCAAAAGTTATGAGTTATTTAGGATTTTATGGTGTGTTCGT
>CAKNYM010050471.1:21082-44624 GCA_932195095.1 Andricus curvator | reverse complement strand
CGTTTATGACACTCGCCATAAACGCTTCACCTGTATATCCTACGGGTGAACCTATAGTTAAATTATCAGTTTTTACCCATTTTTCAAACCCCTTTGTTTGATATAAAGCTTTGACCATTTCAGTTGTTCTTTTCCAAATTTATTCTGAGAGGTTTAAAGTATACTCTGTAAAAATTTCACTCCAGATAAACTTCACCAAAGCTGGCAAAGCGCTCACCAAAGTCTGCAAATATTGAAATTTTGGTAGATTTCTCCTTGTTGTAAAATTGTTACATAATATTTCTGAAATATGAAAAGTTGACTAAATCCATCTTGAAATGTCGGAGAACAAATAACTCCAACATTGAATAAATTGGTTCATTACTTCTTATGAAAAATTGAACTCGAAAAAAAAGTTGTATTTTTACATGTTAAACTCCATAAGAGGAACAATTGCTTTTAGCGAGCTGAAAAAAAGACTTTGCAACAAAACAAAAAAATAGGCATATTCTGATTTTGCCTAGTCTATACGAATTTCCAGTCGCCCATGAACATTTAAATAGTCGCTTTTTTGGACCACTCTAGCGGCTACGAAGATCTACACTGTTTTCATTTCATAGTTTATGGTTCACTTTCACTCACACGTGACACCAAATTTGCACTAAGGCACGAGCTTACAATTGTTCAATTTTATTTTGTACAAGATCGAAATTGCATAAAGCACCAGATAAGACAGTTCAGTTTTATTTTGTACAAGATCGAAGTTGCATAAAGCACGAGATACGAAAGTTCAATTTTATTTACGTTTGTACCAGATCGAAATTGGAATGAGCAAAAGAAACGGAATTTCAATTTCCAAAATTCTTATGATTCTTATGATAATTTAAAATTTTAAAGCTTTTTCGGGTTTCAATCGTGTGCGAAACTATGAATGTTGCCGACGTTTCGTGAACATTGCAGTTCACTTCTTCAGGGCTGACCTGAAACTGAAGTTTCAGGTTATGTTGTTCTTCTATATGTATTCTCTACGATGCCTGTGATTGGCCAGAGCGCCCCATGGCGGAGAGTGGTCGAACTTGATTGGCCAATCAAGTCTTTTTTTAAAAACCCGGGAGGGCGGAAAGCCAAATCGGATTAGTATTATATCCATTGTCCCTATTGATGTTATTAGGGTGTTTTAAGATTTCGATTGCTTATCTATGTTTTCTTGGAAATTTATTGCACGTTTTTACGATGACGGTTGTTTTGTCAAATAAAATGCTATGTCCTGTTTCGATATGATGCTCAGCTAGTGCTGATTGTGTGAAATGTTTTAGCCTGACTTTACTCTCATGTTCCTTTACACGTTGGTTTACCGCCCTCTCGGTTTCTCCAATATAGACTTTGCCACAAGAACAAGGGATTTTATATACTCCCGGTTCACTGAAAAGTGCCTTTTTATCTTTAGGGTTATTTAGAAGTTGTCCTATTTTCGCAGGTGGTTTAAATATGGTTTGGATGTTGTGTTTGTTGAGAATTTTTCCTATTTGTTATGTGATACCACCAAATGTAGGGTAGCATGGTGGTCGTTTTTCTCTCTCTTTCTTTACTAGGTTGTGTTGACTTGTTTTTTTGAGTGTATTTTCTTATTGCTTTATTAAATTGTTTGTTTGTGTAATCGTTTTGTATTAGCATTTGTTTACCATGTTGTAGTTCCTTTTGTAAGTTATCTTTATCTGTTATGGAGACAGCTCTGTATATAAGGGAGTTGATGACTGATTGCTTTTGAGATGGGTGGTGGTGGGAGGCGGCATGTAGGTACCTGTTTGTATCGGTAGGATTTCTGTAAACTTCATGTCCTAATGTGTTATCAGATCTTTTTTAAACTAGAACGTCCAAGAAAGGCAATTTTCCGTTTTGTTCAATTCCCATGGTAAACTCGATACTAGGGTGTAACTGATTGATGAAATTGAATAACTTGTGTAGTTCATCCAGTTTATGTCTCCAGATGGCAAAAGTGTCGTCAACGTAACGGCACCAAAATTCCGGTTTAAGCTTGGATTTGTTAAAGATTTTAGTTTCTAGATTTTCCATGAAAATGTTGGCTATTACAGGTGAGATTGGAGATCCCATTGCTGCTCCTGAGGTTTGTTCGTAAAATTGGTTATTGAAAGAAAAGTAGGTATTAGTGAGACAGTGTTCTATCAAAGGTATGAAAGATTGGAGGGGAAGTTTGCAAAGGATTTAATAATATCGATTGTATCAGAGATTAGTACTTTCGTAAAGAGAGATATTCTACGTCGAAACTTACTAGGATGTCTTGGGGTTGAATGTGAATCTGTTAGATCTTTCTGATGAAGTCAAAAGAGTTTTGTACGTATGTGATAGAATTTCCTGTGAAAGGATTTAGTTTTTTGGCGAGAAAGCGTGCTAGGTTGTGAGTTGATGAGTTTATTGCGCTGACGATCGGTCTGAGTGGAATGTTGTTTTTGTGGATTTTTCGGAGTCCGTAAAGTTTTGGAGAGATGGAATTAGTAGGTATTAATTTAGATATTATTTCGCTGTCAAGTTTTGAGTCTTTTAAGAGGGTTTTTGTTTTCCTGACTATTGCTTTTGTGGGGTCTTTTTTGAGTTTTTCATATGTATCGTCAGTTAGAAGGTCCATGATTTTGTTGTTATAGTCTTCTTCATTCATTACGACTGTTGTGTTGCCTTTGTCTGCGGGACTTGATTGGCCAATCAATTTCGAACAGTCCCCACCATGGGGCGCTCTGGCCAATGACAGGCATCGTAGAGAATACATATATAAGAACAACATAACCTGAAACTTCAGTTTCAGGTCAGCCCTGAAGACGTGAACTGCCAAGTTCACGAAACTTCGGCAACATTCATAGTTTCGCACACGATTGAAGCCCGAAAAAAGCTTAAAAATCTAAAATTTTAATTTATCATAATGAATCATGGTATAATTTAATGGTATAAAAAAAAAAAAAAAAAAATCATCGTGAAAGCATTAAATATACTATTAAAGAACTCTACGGGGAGAGTTTTCTTACTAAAACTAACACTTTTAATAAGCTCAGGTCTTCTCAAGCTAAGCTACTAACATCTTTAGCTTTCTTAAAACAGTGTAGGGACATTGTCCCAAAATTCTTACAGTAGAAAATCCATTTGGGAAAATCTAAATCCAAATCAATTCTGTCTCGAAGACAGTCAAGGAAGGGTTCATAGACTGTCAAACTAGACATTTATGCTAATAAAATATTGAAACAATCTTTTTTAAATTTATAATATTATCTTTAACTTATATATTTATTTTAACATAATAACACACACAATCACTATATTAATCGAACGCTTTTTACGCTTTGAAAAGTCGGACGTACGCTGTGGGGATTAGAACTACCTATACTCTAGACTCTAGACTAATGCAACTTATTCCTAACCGCTCAAGACACTTCGCGCTGAAAACACGGTAAAAATTCTTGGCGCTGTGCTTCAGCTGAAAACTACATGGCCGCGTGAAAATAATCTGGATGAGGGCCGCGCATTAGACAACTTGCTTCAAGACTGACTTTGCTTAACAAATGAAATACATTGTTTGAACGATTTTCGTTTAAATAGTTGAAAAATATAATTATTTACGAAAAATGTTTTTTTTGACAGAAGGATGAGTTATTACTTAACTTATACCATTAAGCCATTTCCCTTTCGGCGAGCCTCTAGGGGTAAGCGTGACACTACCCGATTTGGGTAGTGTTTCTAGGTGGATAGTCACCCATCCAAGTACTAACCGCGCCCAACACTGCTTAACTTCAGTGATCTAACGGGAATTGGTGTTTCCAGCCTGGTATGGTCACAAATAATTAATACGTTAGGCTTAATTATCATTTACGGAATCGATAAATAATTAAAATAAATTAAATAAATCTCTTATAATAATATTTGATTTTCTGGAATATTATAAATATTATACATAGCATTATACATATTATAATTATTATAAATTTAATATAAATTCATTATAACTTCACTATATAATTTAATTGAAACAAAAGGTTTTTAAACATTCTTCAAAAAATCGTTAACGTAACAAAATTATGTTTTTAAATTATTCAAACTAAAATTGCTTAACTGATTTTTTCAAATTTGTGAGATATAACAAAAAAACTAATTACACCGTTCGATTCTACAACAAAAAAATCCATGTAATATGAATTTACTTTTTATACAATTTCACATGCAGTGTGAATAAATAATTACATAGTATTCCGACACATGATAAAATGTCTGTTTAAAAATTGAATTGTGTGTTTTTTTTTTTAAATTAAAGAATTTGATTTTTTGTATTCGCCAAATTATACCAATAAATTATTGGTAAACAAAATTTTTAACATGGGCAAAAACTTACTTGCATTTACACTCTTAAAAGATGAAAGAATTATTGAGAGAGGTTCGAAAATACTTTTAATAAATTCTCATTAAAATAATGGTTATTTTAAACGGAATTTCTGATGAGAAATACCAATTTTAACAATAATCTACAAAAAGAATTTTGGATTCTATATCAGAATAATAAATTTTGTTCAATAAATAAAGAAATTGTTTAAACAAATGTTGTGTATCTTTTTGAAAAGAAATTAATTCAGATATTCGTAATATGTCGGGGATTTCTCAGTGCTTCAAGAAGTATTTATTAGTGGTGACTGGATTAACTTCTCAAAAACTTTTTATTTATATTTTATTATTATAAACGGGAAGATGGCTTTTATGTAAATGTTTTTGGAAATGAAAGAAACACATTTTGTTATATTATAAGACACATTTTTATATTTTATTTCAATATTTTTATAAATATTTTATGTACAGAAATACGAACTTAATAATAAAATCTTCTTATAAACCAGTTTTTTGCAATATAATAATAGACATCTGCTAATTTATTTCGAACAGAAATAAGTGTGCAAATGTTCGTTTAAGAAACAATCGTGCAACTTTGTTGAAGGAATTTCACCTCTAGCAGAATAAGGTAGCAAGTGAATACAATTTTTCACGTCATGTAAATCTTGGAGATTTAAATCCTTTATGTGACTAGTTATAAAAATCAATGATCGATCATTTATAACTATTTCATGACTGTATATAATTTTTTCGTAAACTGTCGAATAAAAATTTCAGGACTGTTGTTCCTTGACTGTGCTTGAAAACTTCCATGACTTTTTTTAATTTTTCCATGAAACTTTATGACTCTTTCATAGAAAGTATACAAGACTTTATAAAAATGATGGCCCGTGCAAAAGTCCAGCACTAAACTGGGAAATTTTTCACGACTTTTTTTTCCGTGCATAACAATTCGTAACTTAGAGGAGACCAACTCCTTCTCCCCTCCCCTCGCCCATGCCGAACCCAAGTTGTTACCTAATACTTGAACAGCTACTTTCCTATGAATATTACGATTGAATCAATTTTACAGGAATACGTAGTTCACGATTTGTTACGAGTATTTGAAATAAATCAATGATTCTATTTACAGAAAGTCTTAAGCTTTTTTCGAAAGAAAAGTCAAGAAAAATATAAATACGTACCTACCCTTTATATATGATAGGTTAGGATTTTCCCTAATGAGGTCAAGAAAGTTGAAATAGTACATCTAGTTCACGGAAAAATAATGACAGAATTTTTAAGTAAGTTTTATTACAGATACGTATTTAATAAGTAATAATTAATATAAATTAATATCATATGTTCCAAGAGATGTGCATTTTTGAAAACAAATTCTGAACTATTTTTAAGGCAAAAATTTAGACTTTGCCCACAGTAAAACATTATAATAAAAATGTTAATACCGATGCGGAATGAAATATCATCAATAGAAGACACTACATACTAAGAAACTTATTTAAGTTCAAACAGTGTTTAGATCTTGAATATTCATATTACTGCAAGGGAAAAATCTTCAAAAGTGAATTAATCAAATTAAACGTCTTCGTAAATTTTTCAACGCTTCAACTAAATCTATCTTATTCTTTTAACACTCTCCCACACTTTTCGCCTTCTAATTCTTCCTCACGCCTGTACCAATTTCGAACAGGACTTTTTTTACACTTCCTCCTCTTACCATTTTTTTCAGTCTTAAAAATAACGTTCTAACTCAACTCCATCATTGATAATGCAATTCACGAGAGTATACCGATTCCGGATAAACATTACAGGCCTGTATCCTGTATGCATCCTCGACGAATACAATATTCTACTCGATGACCACTTCTGAGAACATTAATCACGAGTTGCACGCATATGTACAGGTGAATGGGTTTTGTAAATCAACAGAATCGAGTTCATTCTCAACTCTCAACCATCTGACATCTAGGAGCTGTTAAGCTTGCTCTCTCCTCGCTCTTTCAGTCAGTCCCTTTCTTTTGATTTTTGCCCTTTTTCTCAAAGTGTATAGATAGAGTGCTGACCGCATTCACTAGCTCTTCTTCAAACCCGAATGAAGTTCAATCACGCAACAACGAAGTTTTATTTTATTGCTGTCATTAGATTCGATATGCTACATATATATGATCTTACAAGCATTAAAACCGTCAAAAGCATGCAAAAGATTCCGAATAATTGCTTCCGTAGTATTTTAGTAAATTCCTCACCTGATGGGTTAAAATGAACACTAATCGAATTCTCTCTCATTAATAACTAATAGTCCGACCAGTAATTATGTAATTACCATTTCCAACATATTTACGGGTTTAGCTGTAGTAAGTGTGCCTACGATTTGCAAGATTGAATACTTAAGATTCAAATGCCTTACATAAATAATAAATGTTTCCATACATGAGTATAAATCAACTGCTAGAAGGGTAATTTTTTGACTGCGGCGAATTCATTTCAAATCGGGCAGGCCGTCCAAATATGTTGTTTTTCAAAGGGAATATGACGACATGTATCTTGCCGATTTAGCGAAATTTTTTTTTACTAAGTTATGATTATATCAATTTCAAAAATCGAAATCGCGAATTATCAAAAAATTGTCAAATCTTCTGTTAACAGTGAGATATTCTTAAATCTAATATATATTTACCCTTTTCTCTTATGATTATGATATAATTTCTTGTCTTCCTTCGAAATCAATTGAGAAATTTCAAAAAAGTTCAAAATTGTCGAAACGGCGGCGGATTCTCAGAAAATATTCAAAGTAAATTTACTCAAAAACTCCAGCGTTTTCTTTTCTCTTGATTTGTTTCTAGATTCTTCCTAATATAAAGAGTATATTCCATGATGTAGTCTGCCATCTACCCGCGCCTTGGAAAGAAGAGAAAAAAATTTTCTTTTAAACAAAAATTCACGTTTCTTGCCAACCCCTTAGGAATTAATTTTTTCTCGACAATACAATTTTATGGTGTGATAAAAACCCAAAAAAGACGTAATCCGACAGTTTTAATAACGTGTTGGTAAAATAACCCGTGTGGAAAAATTTCGTGGCGCTGTATTATTTCTGTCCAGTCCGCCTTGAGTCGACATTGGCGCGCCACAGGCTGACTGCCCAGTGGCTAGACTGGGATGTAACGCTCGGATCGACTAGTTTCTAGACAGATCGACTATTTTGAAAAAAATAATTAATAATTAAATAATATAATTATTTTTTATGCCATAAAAGTCCAATATATAGATTTTGCAGTTAAATAAAAATATAAAAAAAAGTTTTTGTACACAAAAAAATGAAGAAATGAGTTTCTGCAAATCTCTTGTACATACGCCGGGTGTCGAACTTCTGATGTAACTTCTTATTATATTGATGTAACTTTGTCCCGTCGCCTTAACACCTCGGCCATCTAAAAGTTAAATTTTTTTTCTTTTTTGTCGGACATGAATTTCGATGCATTACATCCTAATATTTATTTCAATAAAACATGAAAAATTTTTAAACATTAAAAGTGCTTGATTTGTGAATAAATCATTGAAAAAACATAAAGTTTGTATGATGTTACTTGCGATTAGGCTAAGAAATAATGATTGTTTATTATTTCAAATAATTAATACGTTAGGCTTAATTATTATTTACGGAATCTATAAATAATTAAAATAAATTAAATAAATCTCTTATAATAATATTTGATTTTCTGGAATATCATAAATATTATACATAGCATTATACATATTATAATTATTATAAATTTAATATAAATTCATTATAACTTCACTATATAATTCAATTGAAACAAAAGGTTTTTAAACATTCTTCAAAAAATCGTTCTTGAAACTGCAGTTCTTGTATTAAGATTTCTATCACCTTCAACAATTATTGTTTACTATCTTATATATGTGATAGTCTACAATTAATTATTGCTTGAGCATTTGCACAATTGTGAATTGTAATTTCCCAAATCTTTTATTCAAAAATGATTATTTTCTGAATTCACCTCTGTAATTTTTGTTTAAGTCCAAACCGTGATTCTATCTAGAAACTAGCTAAAATCTGGACAATCTTTATATATTCAAATTCGTAACGAACTCCTAGATAGCGCCAAAAATGGGACTAGACAGCAGAAAGGTTTGAATCAAACACGTAGTAAAACTAGAAAGCGCCAGTGTAGCGCCAGGCTAGTATTGCGTGAATAGACAGACTTGAGAAAAACTGTACTGGCTTTAGCATGATTCAAGACTGCCACGAAATTTTTCCACACGGGAATAATGAAGTAAGATAGAAAAATGGGAGAGTGTCGATTATTTCAAATACGCCGACTTCAAACAAAAGAGTTTGACGTGAAAGTTGTTGAAACTATTAAATTATGTTCTTCTCTGATTTTTGTGACATCATACAATTCTATTCTTAAGAATACATTTTTTTTTGTTTCTTTGACTTTTTTCGTATCTTGCGTCGTTTTGGCAAAAAATTTGGCTTTTCGCTTTTTACATGCAAAAAATTCTCCCTTCTCTCCGAAGTGCAGACACAAGGTAGACCACCATGGAATATACTCTTCACATTAGGAAGAATCAAGGCAATTATGTTTTATAAACAAAAGAATGAAAAGAAACATCAAAAACTTTCGTTATGTTCTTTGTGCCTCCATATATCCGCATTATTTTTATTACGTTTTTATACTTAGCATAGTTTTTAGGTTCGTTATGTGGAATCTATAGAAATAATTGGCAAATATCAGCAAATGTCCTTTAATTTCATTCGACTCCCTTAATTAGTTCGAGCTCGAAAGGAAGATGTGAATGTAGTTGCAATTTTCAATGTAGTAGTTTATAGGCAAAATTTAACACCATGGAATTTAGTATGAAAGCATTACGTAATTTCCGAACGACTTAAAATGTGAAAAAAATTGCAAAAAAGTGGAGGACGGGACGAGTCTACACCATTCTCGAAATCTGAGTTAGGAAGACGTTACCAATGAAAAAGTACAAAGTTGTTTATAAATTCATTTAGTAAGCATTTCTGCTAATCTTAAGTAGAAAACCAATAATTAGTTTTTTATTTAAGTAAACTAACTTTAAAATGGGGCATTTTATCAAAAGTGACCCCACCTTAAAAACCAAAGTTCTCCGATCGCTCTCAAACTTCAGCAAAGTGTCGGATGACAGTTTATGGTCAAAACTAAATTGAACATTCATTCGAAGTTCGGCCGTGTATTTTTACATTATCATTCTAAATAAGCATTAGTTTTATGTATTGGAACTTATATTCCATGCATAGAATCGACAATTGACCGGCTGGGTGCGATGAAACGGTGCATGCAGTTATGTACAAAGCAAATGAAAAATAAGTGAATGCGAAAAATGCATGAACACCGTTATTGCAACCAATCGCTTAATTGTGAAGTAAATTTTTTGAGCATTTTGCCGATATTGGTATTTTAAGCATCTGATTCATGGGGGATACGCATAAGGAGACCAAAGTCCTGTATATTGACTTCATCAAAAACAAGTATTTTTCTGTCGGATGTAGATAATGCATTGAAATGTTAGATTTTCTCGAGCGCGGCGCTAGTGTGGCACACGTATGAATGGCCGCCGTCACGGCGCGTGTAAATATAATCTGTGACATAACCCTAAACAAAAATACAAAATTCCTAAGTTGCTTAAGCATTTTGTTGAGCCATTCAAAAAATATTGGAATATAAAAACTGTTATATTTAAGTGAAAGTTTTATATCAGTTCTATGATGCGTATGCGTAAAAGATTGAAAAATGGTAAGTTAAATACTTATTGTTTTCCACGTCTGTGCAATAAATCTGAAGTACGTACCACGTGAATTTCAGGATCACTTCCCTTACATAGTATCACAAATATTTCCAGGTAAGTAAAATAAATTTTCTCCTTTTTACTAATAATTTATACATTTCTATAAAAAATCACATTGGTAAATAATGTGAAATCGTAACATGGACGGCGGGAATTTTATACGTGTGCCACACTAACGCTATACTCGGGTAGTATTGTAACTGTTTTCATACGGCGAAAATTTGCTCATTTTCGATTAAATTTCTTTGGTCTCCTTATTTCTATTCTTTATGATCTGATCTGTCAGAACGAACCTCCCTAATAGCACGAAACGTTCCCGGAACGTGTAAAATGTCCGTCGCTGGGGAATGTTCCAGTGGAACGTTCCACTGAGACCTGAGGGGAACCTTCCGTTATTATTATGTTTAACAACAATTATCTCATAAACCGTAAGAGATATGTAAAAAAGATGTCATTCATGAGTTTTGAGTACCGCATATACTACACTAAAATATGACATCAATGTTATAAACTGACATCGATTTTGACCTATCACTTACGCTTTACGCGATATTTATTGATAATAATAAAAATAACGGTAATTTCTGTGTGGAACGTACCAAGCGGCGGACGTTTCAAACGTTCCGTGCTATGAAGGCTGACAGTAACAGTTTTTCTAAATGAGATCATCTTTTTTTCCCCAATTTTTCATAATTTGAAGGTGGAAACATAAATACATATTTTGAAAGTAACACCAATCGACAAGTGCTAATTTTCTTAAATACGAGTGCGACACATTTCCCGCTGTGCCGCCATGACCCGTGTGGAAAAATTTCGTGGCGCTCTACTGTTTCTGTCCAGTCCGCCTTGAGTCGACATAGGCGCGCCACAGGCTGACTGTCCAGTGGCTAGACTTGGCTGTAACGCTCGGATCGACTAGTTTCTAGACAGATCGGCTATTTTGATAAAAAATAATTAATAATTAAATAATATAATTATTTGTTATGCCATAAAAGTCCAATATATAGATTTTGCAGTTAATTAAAAATATAAAAAATGTTTTTGTACACAAAAAAATGAAGAAATGAGTTTCCGCAAATCTCTTGTACATACGCGGGGTGTCGAACTTCTGACGTAACTTCCTATTATATTGTTGTAACTTTGTCCCGTCGCCTTAACACCTCGGCCATCTAAAAGTTAAATTTTTTTTCTTTTTTGTCGGACATGAATTTCGATGCAATACATCCTAATATTTATTTCAATAAAACATGAACAATTTTCAAACATTAAAAGTGCTTGATTTGTGAACAACTCATTGAAAAAACATAAAGTTTGTATGATGTAAATTATAATTAAAATAAATTAAATAAATCTTTTATAATAATATTTGATTTTCTGGAATATCATAAATATTATACATAGCATTATATATATTATACTTATAATTAATTCAATTGAAACAAAATATTTTTAAACATTCTTCAAAAAATCGTTCTTGAAACTGCAGTTCTTGTATTAAGATTTCCATCACCTTCAACAATTATTGTTTACTATCTTAAATATGTGATGGTCTACAATTAATTATTTCTTGAGCATTTGTACAATTGTGTATTGTAATTTCCCAAATATTTTATTAAAAAATGATTATTTTCTGAATTGACCTCTGTAATTTTTGTTCAAGTCCAAACCGTGATTCTATCTAGAAACTAGCTAAAATCTGGACAATCTTTATATATTCAAATTCGTAACGAACTCCTAGATAGCGCCAAGAATGGGACTAGACAGCAGAAAGGTTTGAATCAAACACGTAGTAAGACTAGAAAGCGCCAGTGTAGCGCCAGGCTAGTATTGCGTGAATAGACAGACTTCAGAAAACTTGTACTGGCTTTAGCATGATTCAAGACTGCCACGAAATTTTTCCACACGGGGATCATAACCCCTCTATGTTAGAAAATGACGTCATTCCTGTGCCGTATAACAGAACGCGACGTTAATTCGGATTTTGCAATTAACGTCAGTTTTTTGCGGTACGGTCTTGAACATTGTTTTTTTCATTATCATCATCTACATACATTTTTGGAATTTATTTGAATTATTATGCTATTTTCATAATTTCGGTCACGAAGTCTTTTATATGAGGCTTGACTCGTGTATATCTAAGCCATTCTAACGTAACCACATTGTCCCGTCTCTGCCTCTTTCCTTTCTTCTGAGATTTACCCATTCATCTTATTAACCAAAATGTAGCGTCGTCGTTCTCTAGACTCTAGAGCGCCGAGAATTGCGTTCTTTGCAGCCTTGTGCTTCGAAATGGAATATGTATTGGTTTCACAATGTACAGGCAACACTGGGCCCTTTATGAGTATGTACGAGCTGATGCTGGGCATCGTGCACTGCAAGCGGAAGAATCTATTCGCCTTAATTCGCTTGTCGCCGGTACAATGGGTATCCTCTTTCCAACTTTTGCCAGGGGTCGAGACCAGAACAGCATTTCTTTGCTACCGCCTCCATTATCCACAAAATAATAAGTTTTTCTCGTGTCTCATATTTTTATTTGTATTCTTTTCGTTTCCGGCAAGCAGCGAGCGGGTTGCTTCATATGGATTGCATTTTTTTACCATAAAATGAATCTGCAGACTGTTGTTTCATTTCCTTACTTTTGTTCCCAAACTATGCAAAGCATGAAGGATTATACCTCAACAATTATATTTTATGTATGGGAGAAATGCCAGCAATGGGTCGCTGCAGACATTGGGTACTTTCAATTATTTGAACAACCACAGCTTCAAGAGGAAACGACACACCAAAATGGATATAAAACCAAAACAATCTCAAAAATTCCTTGTGACCCCTTAAATATTATTTTAGATTTATTTTTATGAACAAACTGTATTGTTTGTATTGCCCTATAATACACAGATATTTGAAACTATTATTTTCACAGAATAATGCAGATAGAATTCAAAATCTCGACCTAAGCTATAAGAAAACTTTACAGGTATTTAATTTTTGGATTGTAACATGCTTTCAAGGAGAAAAATTCACTTGCAAAGGTAAAAAACTTGATCAAAAGGAATTACATGGAGAAACTTTGTACTGGAAAAGTTACTAAATTAGGTTACAATTGAGGGACAAAGGCGATAATTTGTACATTTTAATACAGTGGTAGTAAGCTGTACTATTTTCATATGAAAGTTTCGTGTTGATAATACCAGTCTTAGTATTTTCTGTAGCAAAATCCTAGATAGGATAAATGAGTAGAGATATTATTAAAATGTATTAAAAAAATAGAAGTAATAAGTATCTAAAATAACATACAAGACTAAATTTGTAAGAGGAACTACTATTGTCTGTAGGAATATGAATTGTACCATGACACTTCCTATTTCTTGTATTATAGAGTAAGACAAATTCGGTAGATTGCTCTGGAATATTAGTAAGTTACTTAGTAAGCGAGCCTAGCGTTGGACCGAGCGCAACCGAGTGTAAACGATGTGAGCCAAACAACACAACTCGTTATTAGGATATTTGATTACGTTTTAAGATATGGTGCTTGGAATTTGAAAAATGCCATCTCTGTGAACAATCAATGAATGATTTAATGAATATTAATTGAAGTGCTAGCATTTACTTCATAAAGGCGATAAATGTCTCAATCCCATAATCTGGTTTAGCAGGATGGAATATCGCCGTGCTGCCGCGTCGGAGACCCGTGTTCGATTCCCACAAGCCTTATGTTAATCACATTTTTCTGTTTCAGCTTGTAATATAATATTCCTGTATGTATATAATAAATGTATAAACTACATTTATTTAATCATATGTACTGTACAATTTCAATTTAAATAAATGTAATCATGTCAAATAGTTCGATATCCTATCCTCCTATAGTCAGCATGTACGTCGTATGCTTGTGTAAAAGAGTAAGTGTGTCGTGACCTTCAACGCGATGGGGAGCGTGTTGAGTTTATTTTTTTCGTTTGCTAATCCGACTGTACCAATTTTTACTAAGTCATTTACTAAATCATTGCGCCGGTCTCTCTCGACGTTACTACAGTTGTTTGCAAACATTGCAATCTTCTGCAGGTATTAATGCAAGAAATTTAGAATTTTCTTCTACCGAAATTAGTAAGTGGCTGTAATACATTGCTTGCAGGTTTACTACAGAGGTTTGTAAATACTTCAAATCTTTTTTGAAATAAATGTAACATTTTTAGATTTGATTCCAATTAATTTTGTATTTCGGCTTGTAGTTACCAGTTACTACTCGAAGGAGTAAACATTACAAAAGTTCCGCTCTGTCCCTCCATTGCAAACTAGAAACAGTATAATCTAGTCTGATTTTTTAGCAAATAGTACAGCAAAAGGTTTCTCCGTGTAGAATGTGAATTATACCAATTTTTGAACTGAAATGTATGATTTATGTGGAAACTGAAAAGAACATATTCTTAAATTATATAGTGTTCGAATTTTAATGCACAGTGTACATGAAATTTTAATGTACGTAAGTGGAAAAAACTTCCAATAGGTGAGTGATTGACTGCCAAAAAGTTGAACATTTTAGACAGAGAGATTTTCGAAACCGCCTAAGCTATGTTCTAATAATTAAGGGTAACTCAAAAGAGTATGAAAAGATAAAACTAAGAGATCAAGGAATGTATTTGCGATGGATATGCTTTTTACATGTTGCTAAAGATCGCCTGACAGGATATGCGAATATAACAAATCAAAAAATGTCAAAATTTTTGAAAAATATATGCAGAAGAGATAAAATAATCGTAGTGGCTAGCCTACCAGCTGCCTCCCCCCACCCTGGTGTGAAGTTCCGAAAAGCGTGTAGCAATGTATTTTTCATTCACTAATTACGTGTAGGCGGGAAGGCACTCCTGTGACTGGTCACAGAAATAATGTTGGTAAAGCCCTTTTCCAACGTCTCGTCGGGGAGAGGCACCTCTGTGACTGATCACAGAAATAATGTTGGTCAATCTCCTACCCCTTCACAACGTCTCGTGGGGTTCGGGAAGGCACCCCTGTGATTAGTCACACAAAAATAATGTTGGTCAACCCCCTACCTTTTTCCATCTTCTCGTGGGGGAAGGCACCCCTGTGACTGGCCACAGAAATAATGTTGGTCAAACCCTACCCCTTTTAAACGTTTCGTAGGGGGGAAGCCAACCTTGTAACTGGTCACAGAAATAATGTTGGTAAAATCCCTACCCCTTTTCAAAGTCTCGTGGGGGGTGCGAGAGCACCCATGTGACTGGTCACAGAAAGAATGTTGGTCAAATGCCTACCCCTCTCCAACGTCTTGTGGGGGCCGAAGGCACCCCTGTGACTGAACATAGGAATAATTTTGGACAAAGCCCTTTCCAAAATCTCGTGGGGGCGGAAGGCTCCCCTGTGACTGGGCACAGATATAATGTTGGGCAAACCCCTACCCCTTTCCAAAATCTCGTGGGGCGGAAATGCAACCCTGTGACTGGTCACATAAATAATGTTGGTCAAACCCCTACCTCTTTCTAAAATCTCGTGGGGGCGGAAGGTACCTCTGTGACTGGGCACAGAAATAATGTTGGGGACACACCTACCCCTTTCCAAAATCTCATACGGGCGGAAAGGCACCCCTTTGAATGGTCACAAAAGTAATGTTGGTCAACCCCCTACCCCTTTCTGAAATCTCGTGGGGGCGGGAAGGCACCTCTGTGAATGGTCACAGAAAGAATGTTGGTCAAATCCCTACCCCTTTCAAACGTCTCTGGGGGGGGGAGCACCCCTGTGACTGGTCACATAAGTAATGTTGGTCAAATCCCTATCTCTTTCCAACGTCTCGTGGGGGCGGGAAGGAACCCTGCGACTGATCACAGAAATATTGTTTTATATATATTATACACATTGCTTTTAATTTGAACGAAATATCGATTATTTGCCACGCTTGATGCAAAATTAACATTGGATCTTGAAGGCTGTGACGTCAACTAGCAAGATGATCGATACCGAGAGTCAAACAATAACACTGGATACATGGAACGAAGCTTAATTTTTAAAAATATTTTCGTAAGAAATAATTTCTTATCATGAGCATTTCTTGATATTTTTTTATTTTTAAGCATCTATTCAATTAAATAATAAAATCTATAATTTTGATTCTTATTATGAGAAATTTTCGTAACTAAAATGAATAGTCGGTCATGTTAACCGAAATTCCTATTGACACCGAAAATAATTGGTCTACGCTAACCGTATTTTGATGAAAAAAATGCTAACAGATATTATTTTTCTTTTTAAAAACATGTTTATCAGTTTTGACCTTGAAAATTATATTTCCAGGTATTTGCATGACTATATACGTAATACTCTTTTATTTCGTATTTCGCTATTCGTGAAAAACAGTCGGGAAACAGCTTTCTTGCCGGCGCCGGCAGTGTAGAGCCCACCTAAAATAATTTAAGAATATGGGAAACATGACGATTTTCACGATTTATTTGATTTTGTCTTTAGCGTTTCAAAACATCCTGTAATTTTATAGTTTGATAAATTAATATGGAGCGTTAAACATTGCAAATATTTAAATATTGATCATTATAAATATTGAAAAAATATTGAAAAATATTTATCATTATCAACTATTATTATAATCTATGTTGATAAATCGATTTCAAACAAAACTGAACTCTTTGTAACTCTAAAATTAACAATTTTAGCCGGCATTATGAATAGTTATTTCCGATATCTGTGAATCTGAAATATTTGAAAAATGATGTTAATATTATTCAGCAACATTTGATTTTCAATGTTGAAGTGTAGGACAGATGCGTGACAAGATATTTTTCGTACTTTTTTATTTCTACTTTCTAAACGAAGTCGTCTAAAACTTTGAAACTTTACTAAATTGTACTTTGATATGAGTACTTTACTGCCCGTACGGAAATCGCCTGGTCACTTCCCAGTCCCATGCTTGGGCCATGCCGGAGGTCTCCAAGCCTGGTTCTAGCTTGTATTTCTTAGTGGCTTGAGCCCGGCTAGAGCTAGAGGGCAGTGCTCCTAATTCTGGTATCCTTCCGTGCTACATATGCGTCGCCTCAACAAACGGAGTGGTTACCGTTGGCGCGCTTATTTGAAATGATTATATTCAATAGTTTATATTTTCTTTAATAATTGAAAACAAAAGTACAATAGCAGTGATGCTCAGTGTTAGATGTCTCTGTGTTTTCGAGGCGTGCTCGTGGACCCTTGGCAAACAAGAGGAGGCAGATACTCCGCTACGTGTCGAATTATCCGGAACTAATGACCCTTTCATTGTCATGAGATTAAAGCCGGTTACAGAATCTGACATTATGAAAGCATGGATTAATTAAATTTTAATTAGCAGAATCAATTTATGAATATAATTAGAAGAAAGCGAAAAAAAGATTCATGAAAATCTGTTAATATTTGCAGTAATAATGGAAATCTTTAGGTAATAAATAACTTCTGTGCATATGCAGTGTTTATTTTTTAGCTAATGGGCGCAGCAGATTCAGAAAACATCAAAAATGTATCATTTTTAGCAGTTTAGTCGATCTGGAGCCTACAATGTTCAACAAATTTTTCTAAAAATTTCTGAAGTAATTGACATGTATGGAATTCCATACATGGAAAACAGAATGGAAAGATAAACATTTTTTTCCTAATCTGAATATTTGAAGGGTGGATTTCCGAAAGGATGCAAACACCGTTTTGAAAAATGTGTAGCAGAAACAAAAAACGTACTCTAAAATCAAATTTTTAATTAAGGCCAAAATAAATAGATATGTACTTTAAACATATGAGCCGTTCGCTCAAAAAATATCCTAAGTCGATTTAGGTCGTTTTTCTGATTCGCTTGTCAGTACGTACATACTACCCCAACAAATATGTCTATGAAGTTTCGTAACATCTGATGCAATTTTGATCTTTTTGTTAGTAGTTAAAACTGCGCGCCTAGCCTATTACCGTCCGAGGAGTCTCCCGCCCGCGCCTCCCAACTCCCGCGCTTCAGTTTATATTCTGTTACATAACTTTTTAATTAAAATAATGGATACATCTGCGACAACATCGATTGCAACTTCAACATCTACTAGTACTCATGGTTTATGAAGAAAATTGCGACGAAAAAGATAGGAAGATAACAAAAGGAAAATCAGGCGTGATCGCGGAAGAGGTCACGTTGCTGCTGATGGCAGTGCAGTTCCTCGTAAAAAGTTCAAGCAAATTACGCACGGCTGCAGTGCCAATTGCTTTTCAAAAATAGACAGAGATCTACAAAAAGAACATTTCTATAGCTTTTATTCGATGGGAAACAAAGAAAAACAAGACACTTATTTAACTAGTTGTGCTCGTCGACAGCCACTGAAGCAAATCAAAACAAATGTAAAAACTAAAAATAGAGAATGTACTTGGAAATATTTTTTGCAAAACAATGGAGTGGACACAATTGTTTGAAAAAACTTTTTAATAAGCTTATTTCAAATAACTGATTTTAGAATGAAAACTCTACTTCGATTTTGTAAAACACGTATGTTCTTATAGTTCTTTGATCGTTTTATACTTTTTCAATTTTCAAATATGAAATAAGATAACAGCGAGATTATCAATGCAATGTGCCCTGCATGCTACTGAAAACCGTGGGAAATAATATATTATTATTATTACCAACGGCCATACCACGCTGGAAACACCAGTTCCCGTTAGATCACTGAAGTTAAGCAGTGTTGGGCGCGGTTAGTACTTGGATGGGTGACCGTCTGATACTACTGCGTTGCTGTTGGCGGCCGTGGGTGTGGTGAGCCCACACTTGTAGTTATTTACTACAAGAAACTATCCACCTAGAAATGGCTTAATGGTATATATATATATATATATAAATATATATATATATATATATATATATTACTATCTTGATACATTTGAAGTTTGCAAAAATGTAGCGAACAATGCACCAGCGTTAGAATCTGATAATGAAAGCGAATAAATTTAATTCCTTTTCGATATTGAATACAAAAGTATGCTGTAGTAATATTATATATGTAAAAATTTATTATTAATAGATTTTTCTTATGCTTCCATACTGTTTGAAACATTTTTGAGTAGTACGCCGAAAAAACGATCTAAATCTTTTTACATAAACCATCGCTTTTAATATTGCTAAAATACATTTAATGAAGATTTTATGCTTTTAACCCATTACTTAATAGTGTATGTTTGAAAAAAAGCCAAACAAATATAATTACTTATATTTATTGAATAGAGATCCAATTTTTGTTTTTAAATGGAGGGAATATGCGAAAAACCTCCTCGTGGAATATTATATTGAAGTGAATCTTGAATAAGTATAAACCATAAGTACATCAGAGAAAGTTGAAATTAATAATTGTAGAATGATTAGAAAGTTTTTGGTAACTACAAAGATTTTACAAAGAAACCAATCCATTTTCAATGTTTCTATATATGCTTTGAATTCAAAGTTGTTTATTATTGAACAATTTCAATTTGAAACAATTTAATGTTGAAGCTTTCAAACTGGTAGCTGACCAACTGATTCACTGACAGGTCTCACAACGTGGAGATTAAATTTCAAATCTCATGTCAAATTTTGCATAAAAGTAATACATTTTAATTTAGTATAAGAATGTCAAAAATACCTTCTTCAAAATTCTTTTTCAATACAGACTTGGCTAACCTTGGTTTCACAAATTTATTTCCTTTTACTTTGCAGATTTTTTGCAGCGAATATGCTTTCAGTTGGATTTATATAAGAAAATATATATTCAGGCATAAAGTTAATTTAATGGAACATTAACAATGAAGTACAACATTAAAAAACTATTAAATTTACAATTTACGAAAATATAGCATACTGTACGATTTTTTCATACAATGACTCGCGGTCACTTCAGAGCTGCACACTTGCAGCTTAGAAGCTCAATTTTTGTGCGTAGTTTCTATCTTCTTTGAGACCCATCCATATGTACGAGATGGTAAGAATGTTCAGAAAAGAATTCAAAGGTGTCATTATCACTGTTTGAAATTGAAGAATTTGCAATTGTAAATTTAAAAAATTGAATATATTGTAATATATAACCTTGAAAATTAAACTATTTACAAAAACATTAAAAATTTATCATTTTGTGTTAGGCACAACGAATATTGAAGAGTACTGATATATCTTTGAAGTTAGTATTTATTCATTTTGGCCTTAATTAAAAATTTGATTTTACAGAACGTTTTTGTTTCTCCTACAACATTTTGAAACTGATGTTTGCATGCTTTCGGAAATCCACCTTTTAAATATACAGATTAGGGAAAAAAATGTTATCTTTCCAGTCTATTTTCCATGTATGAAATTCCCATACATGTCAATTAATTAAGAAATTTTCAGAGATATGAGTTGGGTATTGTAGGCTCCATGTCGACTGAACTACTGAATAAATTAATTCTGCTAATTAAAATTAAATGAATCCATGTTTTCATAATTATGAAAATTAATATCAAATATAAAATTTAAAAATTTTCCACAAAGTGTAACCTCAAGTGTAACCTGAAATTGGACAGGAAATAGAAGAGAGCCTGGAGAATATTTTTAAAGATAAGTTCTTTTTTTCTTAGATCAATTTGTACTAATTTTACTGAAACAAAATTTTTAAAGCTAAGAGCTTCAAATAATGATGAAATTTCTTGATAAAAATTTTAGACTATCGTGCCTCATGATGGGTGGTGGGGGGGGGGGGGGTAAACTCTAAAGATACTTCAAAGCGGTTAAAAACTCAAAAATTAAACTGATGATGTTTCACTTGACGCGCTGTTTTCAAAGATTCCTAAATGCATTTTAAGTTTCCCTTAAACTTGTGATATTTCAGTTCAATTGTTATAAGTATTTCAATATTTCAAGCAGGAGAAAATTTGATATATATGTTTATATATGGCTCTTTATCGAATTTGAAAGAATTAGGTATGCGAAGGAATTTCCAATTGATTTTAATGGTTTGAAAGAAATTCCAAATCTTTTCTTTCTTGAAAATCCTGAAATGTTGGGGTAGGGCTTCTTTTTGACAAATTACAGGAATTAATTTTATGGTTTTTCCCTGACGTTTTGTAATAATTTTTTTGATCCCTTTTCAAAGAATTTTCACGCGATAAATCAGGGAAATTACGGTATTTCAGAGGTTTCTTTAACTTATCCGAGATTATCCCTAAAAAATCTTTCTAAATCACTCATTATTCCGAACTTTTAACTTATATTGCGACGTTATTGGAAATTTTCTTCTTCTAAATATTAATTTCAGTGCTTTTGGGATTTTTAAGGATTTAAATCATAATATTGCAGTTCAATTATTATAACTATTGTAATATTTCAAGCAGGAGAAAATTAAATATATATCTATATATAACTATTTTTCAAATTCAAAAAAAAAAAAAAGACTTATTGGCTCCTCGTTTAGAGGTGGGCCGGTATCCGGCACATATTAACTCCTATCTAGTACAACGCTCCTGAAGGCTGGTAACCTTCTCAGCGTAAATTACCAACCAATTGAGACTCTCGGTTTCCTTTCTCTGTCCTCTGACTCTCCAACGTACGACGAATAATTACTTTACTTGGACATGATTTCGGCTCGCAAAACAAATCTCGCGCATAAAGGTGATAGTTGGGTGTACAATCTAAACATGAATAATACAAACAATAAAGTAGCCTCGGAATGGACTGAAACTTGGATTGACGAAATGCATACACACGGTAAACGTAAAGGTCGAGTTTCAGGCGATGAATGGAGACTGGGTGCTTGGAATGCTAGAGGAGTGAATGAGACGAAGAAAAAGGGTTGCGAAAGTAGAAACATAGAAAATGGGGTGTTGAAAGGCGGTTTTGAAATATGGTCAGGAGTAAGTAGTGAATCAAATCGTAGTCAAGGGGTCGGTTTAATTATGAATGAAAAAGCAAGACGGCATCTCAAAGATCATGATTTTGTATCTCCCAGATTGTTGTGGGCTAGAATGAAGGTAGGAATCAGAAGATTATTTATCATAGCGTGCTACGCCCCAGTTGACAGTGAGCCGCGAGAAGTCAAAGACGCCTTCTGGGACACTTTAAATGACACAATAAGTACTTGCGATCAAGGTGAAAGAATAATTCTGCTAGGAGATATGAACGGATGGGTCGGCGTTCAACGCCAGGATACAGATACAGAAAGGGTGCTAGGTAATTTTGGGGATCTAACAAGAAAAAATTATAACGGGGAAAAATTAGTTAGCTTATGCTTAGAAAAGGGCCTATTTATTACCAATACTTGGTTTAGACATAAAATGATCCAAACGTACACTTGGTGTAAAGGAAATAACCGCAGTGTAATTGACTTCGTTATTGCGGATGAAAGACTAAGAGAACTGGTCAAAGATACAAGAGTCATGAGGGGTTCCGAATGCAATACTGATCATTACCTTTTAATCTCTAAAATAAACTTAGGCCGGGGATGGAAAAGAAAGAGAACAGAAAAAACGAAACAAACTCGAATAAAGATTGAAAATTTACAGAAACCGGAAGTGCGAATAGAGTTTCAAAATAAGTTAAGCGAACGCCTAGATAGGGCAACTTGGGAAGCGCTTACGAGCAATAAAGATATAGAGGGCGCGTGGGCTTTATTACGGGATATCATTGTTAAAACTGCAATTAAAGTGTGTGGTACGGCAGTGGTAGGTAGAAAGTCTGGTGATGCGTGGTGGAATGATGAAATTCAAGCAGCCCAGAAAGAAAAGAAAAAAGCGCACAAGAGAACATTAAACATGACAGGTCTTAGCGATGAGGAGAGAAATAGACTCAAAAATGATTACAAAGACAAAAAGAGGAAAATGAAACGACTAGTCAAGGAGAGTAAAGAAAAAATCAGAACAGAAGAAGAGAACAAAATACAAAACTACTTTGAAGGAGTTATGAAACTATTATATAAACAGTTGAAGGAAAGTAAGAGTACAGAGTTTGCCAGCATGAGAAACAGCAAAGGTGAAATGCTATATGATATAGACGAGATAGTAGACGCTTTCAAAGACTCTTTTAAAGAACTATTAGGAGGTGAAGATATAGGACAACAAAACTGCGACATAGAATATAATGCATTAGAAAACCCAATTGAAAAAGTCTGTGTCACTGAGGTCCGAGACATAATTAAGAACTTGAAAAACGGTAAGGCTGCTGGCATAGACAGTATTAGTGCTGAAATGCTTAAATACGGTGGCGAGTACATACCTCACAGGTTGTGCGAATTAATAAATTTATGTATCGAGACGGGGAAAGTCCCAGACGATTGGAAAAAAGCGATTATCGTACCAATATACAAAAGAAAGGGAGATAAAA
>CAKNYM010050470.1:223482-241024 GCA_932195095.1 Andricus curvator | reverse complement strand
ATATATATAGTAACCTTCTGTTGATAGCCCGGATCCAATTTTTTGTATTGTAGTTTAGTTCCTTACCTTTGTTAATACCTATTTTTGATTTCAATCGTCAAATCGATCGCCGTCACATTTTAATTGTTATATGTATCACCTGTTCCTTATAGGGCTATTTAGCCCTAGGAACTTTCCATAAATAAATACAAATACAAATATGGCGGCGGGCTGTCAGGAAACTGACAGAGCAGGTACGTGCTGGAAGTGCGGTGATAAAAATCACCAAACAGCCAACTGCACAATCACCCCAAAATTCTACCTATGTGCAGAGAGAGACCCCGAAATGAACTCTGGCCACGCGACGGGGTCATCGACATTTGCGGCGTTCCTGGACGCCATAAAAAAGAAAAACAAAAGGAGATAATGGCGGTCATCCTTCAGAGCAATCTGAGCCGCTGTCAACTAGCTCAAGACCTGATGTCTAAGCTAGCAGACACTAAAAAGGCGGACATTGTTATCATCTGCGAGCAATATGGACCAAGAAAAGGCAAAAATTGGTACCAGGACAAGAGCGGTACTGCGGCCATTTGGCTAATTAACAGCCATGACTTTCCGGTACAAAAACACGGACGAGGCGATGGCTTTGTATGGGTCACGACACCTAAAGTGACTATTGTCAGCTGTTACCTCTCGCCAAATGAGGGTATGGCGGTTTTCCGTATAAAACTTGAGGAAGTCGAAGAGCTATGCTCTAATCTCGTATGAAACATCATTGTAGCTGGTGACTTCAATGCCAAGTCATGCGAATGGGGCATGACCTGGACAGACACCAGGGGACGTGAAGTCACAGATATGGCAGCCAAACTGGACCTAACCATCATGAACACGGGGAACTCACCTACCTTCAGAAGAAGAGGCTGCCGTGAGACCATCTGGGATATAACTATGGCCACACCTGGTGCAGTAAGACAGATGTCCAAATGGGAGGTCCTTGAGGACTACACAGCAAGCGACCACCAACATATATGCTTCCAAATGGGCTTTGTTTCCTCAAGGATTGGCAAGGCGCAAAAGCGTGAAAAGCAAAAAGTGGGCTGGAATGTAAAAAAGCTCGACACAAGCAAATTACTTAGCACAATTGCTAAAAAAGGTGGACATCTGCTTGAAGAGTCAACATCCCCGATCTTCACTAGGACGACCATAGAAAGCTTGACGCAAAATACGATGAGCGTGATTGTACAGGGCTGCAATGCAGCAATGCCAAAAAGATCAGATAAGAGCAACAAACCAGCTGCGTACTGGTGGACTATGGAAATTGCCGAATTAAGAGCTGTTTGCTTTCAACTGAGGCGAAAAGTCCCTAGGTCGCGTAAGAAGGGCAGAGATGTTATCCAGGCCAACAAGGCATACATGGCTGCAAAAAAGTCGTTGAACCGCGCCATCAATGACAGTAAACGCAACAAAATGGTCGGAAGTAAGAAACGCAGTAGACCAAGATATTTGGGGATTGGGTTATCAAATAGTAACCGGAAAATTGTATGGGCGAGCACCGGTCGCAGCTATGGATCCTGCGACGATGCAGCTGATTGTTGAGGAACTTTTTCCAAAACACCCAAGCAGAGTCGTCATGAGGGAGGCGCTGCCCGAAGCATTTCCTCTTCTTACTAAGGAGGAACTGTGGACAGCAGCATCCATAATGGCATGCGGCAAAGCGCCGGGCCCAGACGGTATCCCGGCCGAGGTAGTGAAAGAGATAGCTGAGGGGTACCCATTTGTACTTCTCTACGTTTTCAACACTTGCCTCAGAGCGGGGGTTTTTTGTAAAAGTTGAAAAAAGCAAAGGTTAGTTTTACTAGACGAAGGAAAGGGGCCACCCATAACATCGTCATCATACAGACCACTCTGCATGCTCGATGTTATAGGAAAGCTGTTTGAAAAATGTATCCGAGCCAGATTAAGAGCGGCTATTGAAGCAGCAGGTGGCCTGGCCAATAACCAACATGGTTTCCGAGAAGGTAGGTCAACGGTGGGGGCGATCCGCGAAGCTCTACAGGAAACCGAAATAGCATGGAGTGGGAATCACCGGATAAGGAGTGTCTGCGTGATGGTCACATTTGACGTCAAGAATGCCTTCAATTCTGTAAGATCGGTTGACATTCTTGACGTCTTGGAAAGGCGGTTTAAGGTCCCTGGATATCTTCGTCGGGTCATTAGTGACTATCTCGACGACAGGTGGTTGACCTTTGAGACAACAGAAGAAGAGCGGAGCGCGAAGGTCACTGCAGGAGTAGCTCAGGGCTCAGTTCTTGGACCTGAGCTATGGAATATCGTTTACGATGAAGTCCTTACGATAAATCTCCTGGAAGCGGTGAAACTAATTGGTTTCGCCAACGACCTCGCGGCAATGATAAGGGGTAGAACTGAGGAACAAGCGCGACAGCTGGTAGCCATTGTCGCCTTGAAAGTGGAAAATTGGCTCAGCAACCACCATCTACAGCTGGCTAGCAAGAAAACGGAAATTGTGGTCCTCACTAGGAAGAGGCACTTCAGCAAACCCCTTCTAGCGGATATCGCGGGGCACGTCATAGAAGCCGGGAATGCGCTGAAGTACCTCGGAACCTATATCGATGAAAAGCTGACCTTCGGGTTGCAAATCGCGAAAGCAGCGAATAAAGCAGAAACAATGGTTGGCATGCTGACAAGGCTTATGCCGAATGTAGCTGGCCCGAGAAGCTCAAAAAGAAGAATTCTAATGAGCGTAGCAAATTCCATCTTACTGTATAGAGCAGAAGTGTGGGCAGATGCTCTAAAAGTAGATTGCCGGCGTAAACGATTATTGGCGGTACAGTA
The DNA here is from genome assembly GCA_932195095.1 of Andricus curvator. Classification (NCBI taxonomy): domain Eukaryota; kingdom Metazoa; phylum Arthropoda; class Insecta; order Hymenoptera; family Cynipidae; genus Andricus; species Andricus curvator. Next base: position 238,192 of record CAKNYM010050470.1, on the reverse strand, counting down.
CACAGGTGCTCTCAGAGTGGCTTGCGCATATAGATCGGTGTCCCTTCCAGCTGTGCTGGTCATTGCAGGTTGTATCCCATTGACCTCCAGGCAGCTGAGAGGAAGAAAGTTTACGAAGCAAAAACACGAAGAGTGGATACGAAAATCGTAACTGTGGAGAGAGCTAAGACCATAGAAAAATGGGAGCAGCAATGGAGGCAAGAAACAAGAGGCAGGTGGACTGCCATACTAATAGGCGAAGTACAGCCGTGGATCGGCAGGAAATACGGTGAGATGAATTACCACCTCACCCAGTTCCTATCTGGGCACGGCCACTTCAATGCCTACCTGTTCCTGCGGAATAGGAAACCGAGCCCAAACTGTGACTACTGCCCAATGGAGGTTGAAGATGTGGAACACACATTTTTTCGATGCGAGAGGTGAGCAAACAAAAAGTCCGAATTAGAGACAATGCTTGGAGTAACAATGACACCAAACAACACAGTGCAACTTATGCTTGCATCTCAAGATAATTGGGATACCATAGCAGGCTATATAGAAAACCTCCTACGAGAAAAGAAAAGGGAGGAACAATTGAGGGATAGAGAATCCCAAAGACGTCCCTAAGTAACCCCTCCAAGATGTCGAAGGCCGACGAGCCCGATGCGCTAACAAAGCGCCGCTGAGGACGACGCGTACATCTTGGATGGAGGGAAACAAAGAGCTGAAGACCAACAACACCCAACCAGGATGTCGAAGGCCTACGAGCCCGAGTTGTGATACTACCGCACTGCTGAGGACGATGCGTGCATCCTGGTTGGATGAAAGGTTGGATGAAAGCTCGAAGAATGCCAAGATGGCGCTAAAAATTGGAAGCCGAAGCACGGCTTACTAGCCTTATCCCCATGTCCTTGAAGTAATGCGATAAGCGGTTCCGAGGACATGGATTGGCAGGAAACAAAGGGGGGGGGGGGTTTAGTCAGTAAGAATCTGACACTACCCATCTTAAAAATCGCCCACTCAGGTGGGCGATTGCTAAGATGGGTGTCTTATGCAAGATTTCCCCTCCTACATTTCCTGCCAAAAAAAACAACACGACACTATTCAGATATCAATATATATATATATATATGTATGTATGTATTATGGTGGTCTAAAATAGCGTATTTTCGAATTTTGACCATCCAATACTAGAAACTGAATCTTCATAGTGGAAAAACCCTCTATTTTTCTTCATGTTTGAATTTTACATCTAGATTATTGTAATAAAATAATGAAATTTGGGACCTTTAATATTTTAGTTAAAAATTGCAACAGTAATAAGATAATTAGCAAAAACAAGAAGAGATTCGTCCCTAAAAGGCGGAGAGAGTCCATAAATAGCTACACGATGATGGGCGGGGGAACCTTTCCTAATCTGTTTAAACACTTTAAACTATACAATGAAACTTTTATACCCAAAGTTATACGAGTATCCCATTATGTCTCAGAGGAAAATAAAGGAAATAGATATTTGGACTGTAAAATTAAAAATTAAATTTTAAATCTATGTTTGTGTTTTTTAAATACAATACTTTTATCATCGAGTAATATTATTTTCCTAATTCATTAATTCTAAATCAAGTAAGTAATCTATCAAGTATTGAAAAAATAAAATGATAAAAAGAAATATTAAAAAAAAACATTAAAAAAATGAAATTGTTTAAAAAATAAAAATGTTGAAAAAATAAACTGTTTGACAAATTAAAACAATTGTTTACCAAATAAAACTATTTAAAAAATAAAATTGTTTAGAAAATAAAATTGTTTGAAAAATTAAATTGTTTAAAAAATAAATTTTAAACAAACACTACAATTTTTTTGAAATGATAAAATTGCTCAAAGAAAGTAATTAATTAAAAAATAAAATTGTTAAAGAAAAAAAAAGAAAATAAAATGGTTCAATAAAGAAAATTGATGAAGAAATAAAATAATTTAAAAAATTGAATTTAAAAAAATTAAATTGTTCAAAAACCAGAATTGTTTAATAAATGAAATTAAAACGTTGTTGTACAATGCTGAGAATCTACTGTCACGAAGAATAAAATAATGTTCAATAATGATAATACTTTATGTATTTACATGTCACTATTTGTAATGAATTGAGTTTACGTAAAATTTAATTAACTGATTATTAATTGTTCAACTAAATTCAATCATTCATTCCTCTGTAACCCGTTAAAGTTTGTCAAAGTTTTCAGTAATAATTCCTCAATTAAAATCTAGTGTTATTTCTACCAAACTTTTTATGAATTACTATAAAATAAATTATTGAATTCAGTTAAACAATCAATAATCAGTTAATTAAATTAAATGTACATAAATGTAACTCATTATTATTATTAACTAGTGTATATTTAACTATCATTGATACAATTTATTACATTCTTCTTATAAATTTATTACTTATTTCTTCAGAATTTTAAATATTGAAAACATTCTCAATAAAATATAAATTCCTAAGAAATCCAAGGATTAGAAAGAACAGGTGAAAATTATACAAAGGTGGAAATCTGGGTCTCACTACCTGAGTACAAAGTGAGTGGTTTACTGCTCCGCCCACTAACCAATAATTCCCTGAGAGTAACAAAGGTGCAAATGCAGAGTCAGCTTGCCCATTGACAGTTGACGAGTTTATGAACTCTGATGAATTTTCTTAGCTAAAATCAGCCAAAATGTTGAACGACATGCGCTCGCTCAATTATTATTTTAAAAATCTGAAGAAAAAAAATCACAAGAGTTTTTCACTATGAAGATTCAGTTTCTAATATTGGATGGTCAAAATTCGAAAATACGTTATTTTGGACCACCCTAATATTATATACATGTACAATATAATAGAGCGCTCCCTGAACTTCGCCTGAATGTTATTGCGATGCAAGTTTCGCTCAAGCTTGTCTTGCAAGCTTTCCTCAAACTTACTCAAGTTTCCTCGCAATATTGCCGCATGGCGGACATTTTCTTATTTGCTATAGAAGCTTGCCTGAACCTTGCAATGCAAACTTCCGAACCTTGCAGCAACTTTAGGCAAGCTTGCCGCAAACTCTTGTGCTATCTGGGTATAGAATTTTAATTAAAATGATATTAAACTATTAATTAGCGACTTTTTTCTCTTACCTTTTGTGACATGACTATATTAAGAATTTTAGAATATTATTAAGAGTAGTATTGTAATTAATGAAATAGAATTATACACTAATATTTAACGTTTTTCAAAAACTCATGAAACAAAAAATTTGGAATTGTTAAATTGGAAATTTAGCTGCATATGCAAAATCTATATTTTACAATTCTTAGGAAATATATTCAACGAGAAAAACGAAGGATTTGACCAAACTCACAGTTTTAACCAGCCCCTGTATGCATGTATAAAGGTTTAATTGTCTTAAAGTTTGATTATAATTAATAACGAGCAGAAAATGCATGCGTGCGAAGAGCGCGTTCACGTCCCTAGATTTTTATTTCCTAGCATTAAAAATATGAAAAAGTTAAAAATCCATTGATGAACAAATTTTTAAGGTAGTGTCTATATGTTCGGACACAAGCCACGATCCCTTCCCTTTTCTAGCTCCCCCTATCCCTCGCTAGGTCCGTACGTTTGCACTCGACCGTGTTATAAACGTACGGACTGTCCGGACTTTTAGACTCAGCCAATTTTTAGATATTGAGTTTTTCCAATTTTTGAAATTATAATTTCGAATTGAAAGCGCTTGAAATTAAAAAAAAAATATATTGAACGATTTTGAATTCAAAACGTCTCAATAAATCAAACAATTTATGATTAGGGAAAATTAGGGAAAAAGGACAATATTTCGAATGGAATGAGAAGGAAATCAAAGTTGTATAATTTTTAAATGAAAGTATCTAAAATTTAATAATTTAAAACTGAAAATTTTCAAATCAGAAGCACTCAAAATTGAAAAATTTCAGACTACAATTTTTTTAATTTGACATTTTCATTAGAAAAGAGTTGAAGATATATCATTTCTAATTAAAAGCTTTCAAAATTGATCAATTTCATTTTCATTTAAAGAATTTCGAAATTGAATGATTTCAGATAAAAATTTGGAAAATAGAACAATTTCAAAATAATAAAAATTGAATGCTTTCATATTACAATTTTGAAAACTGGATCATTTAAAATCAGGAGGAATTAAAATTTTATTATTTCTAATTAAAAGCGTTCAAAATTAAATAAAACTAAGTTACAAAATTTCATAAAAATTCGTGTTAAATTTTTTTTGCTTATGAAAAAAATTAAATAATACATCACAAATATTGAAAACTATCACAGTGAGAGCCAGCATAATATACAGCCGATAATAAAGGTTGCGGGTTGCACGCATGTACAAAAACTTGCGTTACACAAAATCTTGACCTTTCGAAAACATATAGGGTCATTGTACATGCATCATACTTCAATTTCAGCCCAATTATAAACCGCATTTAGCATTTCCAGTTTGTTGATACAAGGTTTCAGAAACAGCCAAAAACCGTTTTTTCACTTTTTAACCCTTGTGTTGCCACCCGGGTACCCGGGTACCCATTGGCATACGTTTTGTTAAATAACTTTCTTTCTAATAAAGATAGGCTGAATGCTTCTCGAATCTACATGATTGAGCCGATTCTCTATCGAAATTTGCATTGCACATATTTTTAGAAATTTTTTAGCTTCAAATATTTTGCAATTGAAAAATAAAACACGGCTGAGCCACCCGGGTACCCGGGCATCCCGACAGGAAACCTGAGCCACTAGAGAAATCCTGACCTCGGATTTGGATTCAGCACGCCAAAAACCTTCGGAAAAGTATACTCGGGTTCCTGGTAAAATATTTTTGCCAATTTTTGTCGGCCTGTGTTATCCAACGCGCCGCCAGACACCGCTCATAACGCGTACTTTTTCGTTCGTTTATGGAGTCATGAAAACACGCCATTTCATGATTGCGTTCTAGGTAGGAATACTAGGAATACCTTCCTAGAATATGAATAATTAAATATTGATTGAATACACATAGTTATTTCAAATTACAATGTACTTTTAACAACAATTTCGTGGGCGGGGTACCCAGGTACCCGGGTGGCAGATGCTGTGAGTTTTTTTGGGTGGCAACACAAGGGTTAAACGTGTTTTTCTGAAAAACTCGACAAGTTAGAACATTTTCGCCTTCAGGTGCGTATTCTAGAGAAAAAAAAACGTACTGAAATACCCCATCAATTGATGATAAACAAAATCTTGTTATTTAGTATAACTTAAAATTGAAAACTTGGATTAAAATCATTTTTTTATCCAAAGCTATTACAATTTGACAATTTGAAACTGAAAACTAAATTGAGTGTTTCAAAGTCAAAGCTTCTGAAATTCTAGAATTTTAAATTGTTATTACATAAAAAAATATAATTTAATATTAAAATTGATTCGATAAATTTTTCTATGATCAAAAAATATAAATTCACCGTTCTAAATGGAAAAAATTTAAATGATGAACCGCTAAAATTGAATAGGGCCATCCACTATTTTTATTTTTTTATTTTGGAATATAAAACTATTTAATCTAAAATGATTAATAATACGAGTAAATGGCCTTTTCAGACCTCTGCTTGTCGGCAGTAGCAGGCAACATACCTGCAGAAAGTCCATAAGAGTGAAAGAGGCGGACCATTCTGATCGTTCTCCATCTCTTTCACTCCTCTGGACTTTCTGCGGGCAGGCGAGGTTTGAAAAGACATCCACTGAAAAAAGGCTTTTTTCCAATTTTTGTATAAAAAATAAAAATGTATACCCTTTTCAAATTTGAATTTCTGTAGCGCCATGCCCCCTTTTAGATGTTTTGTGATTAAAATTATAAGCCAACATTTATTTATGTAGAAATCAATTTTCTAAATACTTTTATTATTTTAATTATACTCAAGCATGTAAGGTCTTTTATGCCATAACCCTGTATCACTTGATAGATATTTCACATCCCAGTGGGCACAAAACCATGAACATCACAAGAACGTCCTCGGGACGTTTCTAGGACGTCCATTGTCAGTCCAATCAACGTCTCTAAGACGTCTAATGTCCTAAAGACATCTTAGAGACATAGGACGTTCTCGGGATATCTTTCTTACTGACATTGTACGTCTTAAAAGCATCCCTAGGATTTCCAAAAGTCATGTTCCAAAAGACGTCTTAGGGATGTCCCGAAGACGTCTCTAGGAAGTCCTTAATATTTTTGCCCACTGGGATAGTTCAATTTTTATCTATTTTGATTTTATGCAAAACAATTTTAACTTTTTAATTTCAAATCTTTTAATTTTTAAAACTTCATTTAGAATTATTATTCGTTCTTGAAATCTTCCAATCAAATATTTTTCCATTTTAAATCATTATATTTTTTTTTAATCTTCAACTAAAAGTCGGACAATTTTAAGATATTACATTGAAAATTTTTTATTTAAAAAAAAGGAATAAAAAACAAGATTGCTATGATTTCAATTTTTGAAATTACACAATTTTAAGCCTTTCAATTCGAAATTTTTTTTTTTTTTTTAGTTAAGTTTAAAGTAATTAATACTTTGTAATATTTTAAAATAAAAAAAATCAGTTCTAAATGCCTGATCCTAAAATCTTTGTATTATTAAGGCTTAAATTTGACAAATTATTTCCCTAATTCTTCATTGTTGTGAATTTATTCTGGAAGCATTTAATTCAAAATTATTGAATTACAAATTTTTTAAACTGAAAATTGTGCAACTATCAAATCTTTCAATATGAAATTTGCAATTTTTAAAGATTTAATGTTGAAATTGTCCTGGCATTTTTAATATTTGAATTTAAGACTACTATCGATTCCGGAGGTTTCAATTTGAAATTACCGAATCATTAAGGCTATGAATTGAAAATTACTTTAAAATATTAGCAGCCAAATTCTCAATATAAATCTATAATATTTCATTGTGGCCTCTAAAAAAAACATATTTCTGATAATTTCCTGATTATCACATATTTTTGCAGGTCATTAATGATGATTATGTTCAATAGAAAGAGCATGAAATCACCTTGAAGAGATTTTTTTTTATTGATATTAAAAGAGTTATACATTTTTTAAGATGATAGTATCCGGTCAAAACCTATTTATTGTTACCAATAAATAATGAAATGTTAATGTTTTAAATTGAAGATATTCAAAGAAAAAAGGAACCCTCAGTTTAAAAAAGTCAAATTTATTTGTGCCCTCTGTTTTACAATTGCGAATTCAAAATTATAAATTTAAATGATAGACATTTCAAATATGTGAAGAATAATCAGTGTCATTTTCACCGTTAAAAATTGAAGAATTTTTAATATTATAAACCTTTAAAGTTAAATTATTCTAAAAACATTGAAAATTGGATGCCTTCTAATTGGAAACTTTCCAAATTATTCAATTCAAACTTGAAATCATTTTGAAAATAGGAAAAATTCCAAACTAAAAAGTGAGTTTCTTAATGGGAAGTCTACAACAAACAGCACAATTTAAATAGCATGGTAATTTATACCCATTTAATCATAACTAACACACTGAAGAGACTAATTATTACCAATATTACTTTGTCATTGAAAATAGATATTAAAATTCCAAAAATTTGAAAAGAAGTTTCGCCTTTATTAACTAATTGTAAGAACATACATATATACAATTTCTGAGACCTAGATTACAAAATTCAAAGTCAGTTTCCCCTATCGAGTATTATTTCATTACGCTATAAAGCACTATTTTTGAATAAATAGATGGAAATCTAATTTTTGTTTTAAACGCATTAACATTTCTTTTTATCTGCAGTGAAATCGAGTCGCCGGTGAGCTGTTGAAGAATCGCTGACACTCACATCCTCATCTTCGACCTCCAAGCTATTTAATCTGCAAAACGGAATTCATTATCGTTTATATGAATCCGTTAATACATTACATTATAACCTCGGAAGAAAGACGAAAGCGAATTTCTAAGAAAATACCGACTCGTCTTGTTCAAGGCTGTGTAACATTTGGAATCCTGCGTCGAGACTCGGTGGAAAACCCATGTCAGGATCGAGAAGCTGGAGCGTAGGCACTTCCCTGTCATAGACGTTTCCAAACCGGTCGAACTCCTGGAATTGAAATCTGCTCGCGATTTCGTCCAATTCCATTCTGAAATATTCGAGGAAAAATTAGTCATGATAAGATCATTTTAATGTAATTTATCCAATTTTAAAATTCAAGCCAAAAAATAACAAAAAGAGAAAAAAGGTTATTTTGATGAATTAATACTAATATATTAATATTATTATTATATTAATATATTAATATTAATAATATTTAAAGAAAAAATATTTCACCCCGAATATTAAACCTTTTTTATTTTCTTGGGCTTATCTTAAAGATAAATTTCCACGAAATTTTTTCAACTAAAGACAAAAATTGTGGGGGAAAATTCCCTAGTTTTTACCTCTTTTCCATGAAATGGATATTTCAAAAAGTGGGATAAATTACACCGATTAATTCACAAGTTTCGATTATTAGCAGGAGAAACCAGTACGAGGTGGATACGAGTACGAACTGAATAATGGGGAAAAGTGACTGGGATTTAAAGCAAAAGTTCTGTAGTATCTTTTATGAGGAGCAGTATTACAAACGAATTTTATAACTAGCCTTCTGACAACTTACTTGCTACTTTTAATTAAAAAATGGAAAAAAATGTTTTTGAAGTGGCGATGAAAATTTTGTCCGCTTACAGATTGTCATTTTTTTAAGGAATTAAATTGCTTTCACTATTCTTTCACTGGCGCCTTCAATTCTTTAAACACTTGGCTTTAATACTGTCTAATAATTTACTGTCTAAATCTTTAATGAAAATATATTTTACGTCTATGATAGTTGGTAGCAATTACTGTCATGATTGCATGTTAAATACGACACAATGTGGAGATCGTACAATTTTTACAATATATTGAAAAAAAATCACTGTATAAACGAAAAATTTCTTTGAATGACAGATTTGGAATACTGTTTCATGAATTTATACATAATGTCCTTCGACAACTGATTGGAGAGGCATAAAATATGAATATTCACTTCGTACCAGCAGAGTAACATCTGAATAAAATTGCAACATGTTAAAAAAGTATAAAATATAGGATAAATGGCTAATATAATTCATATGATGGCATCGCTATATTTAAAATGAACGTTCTAACTTTAATTTGGTATATAATACTTTTTCCACTTGTTCATTATTTATCAATTTTATGACTTGAGGATTTTTTCTATTTGCCTCGTACTTGTTTCCCCTGCATATATTTTATCGACTCTCCTTTACAAGTTTTTATTATCACTTCCTGAGCCATTTCTAACACAAATTTTTTTTTAAATTGGAAGCCCTGTGATCACTTTGCAGAAAATATAATTTTAGGAGGGGTTGACCAATCAACTTCGGAGTATGCACTAGATTTCAAGATTTCACAAAGATTCCAAAATATTCCACAAATATTTCAAAAGATTTCAAAGATTTCAATACGTTTAAAAATAATTCGAAGATTTAAAAATATTTTGCCAAAAATTACGGAGATTTCAGGAAGGCTTGTAGATCAGCATTTAAGAGTGATCAATCCCTCGTAATTTTACGATAGAAAAAAATTCGCAAAAATCACTAATTAAATTCCTATCATGGACACGCACCCAAAATTAACAAGAAATCCTTTGAAAGCTGCAAATATATTAAATTTAATTAGCAAATAAAAAGACTACTCACTTTGAATTGCAAGCATCAAGCTCCATTTTTTGTTCTTCGACCGCTTTTTCTACTTTTTTCTTAACACGTTGTTCGAAACGCAATATCGTGCTTTGGTAATAATTATGAAGTTCTTCTACTCCACCTACACCTGATTCGAGAAGTACTCTTTCCACTGCATCCTGAAAAATGAAATGAAAAAATAAATGTCGGTCTATTCAGATAAATTATTCTCGAAACACAAAGGTTTTTTATACCATTGGAAACGCTACTTATTCATTTAAATTATAAATACATTTTTGAATGAAATCGAATTCTGTATTTCAGAATACCGGATATTTCTGCAGTTAACATTTTAATTATCTAATATTTTTGATTAAATTACGTTTTATATTTTAGTTATTTTTCAATGTAATGGACAAAAAGTTTTTATTTACATAAAAAGAATTTTCGTCAAATATAAGTTTAGGAGTGATTTTATGTTGAATTCTTAGAAAATGTGAGATTAAAATAAAATTAAAAAACATAAAAACAACAAATCTTCGACCTGTACTCACCGCTACATCCTAATTTATCAAACCGATTGGTACCAAATTTTAACGAGGAGTCAGTAGAAACAGATTCTCGACAAATGTTTCAAGAATTTCCGACATCTTGAATAGTTTTAAAAATGTTACGTATTCAGTGTAAAAAGTGACAATTCAGAAATAACATAAATGGTAAAATTTTAAAAACTATTCAAGATATCGAAAATTCTTGCAATGTGCATCGAGAATATGTTATTACAGACTTCTGATTAAAATTTGGTGTATATCGATTGGATGGATTAGGCGGCAGAGGTGAGCACAGGTGAACATTTTTATTTTTTTTTAAATCATTAAACAACAATGCATTTTTTCAAAAGAATCAAATATATTCCCATAAAATCTTATAGGAAATGAAGTATCAGTTATGTTCAATAATCAATTTAATTATTTTTAACTAAAATTATTCAAACAATTAATTTAATATTTCATATTTAGTAAATTAGTAATTTAATTTTAATTAATTGATCGTACCTATCTTATTTTTTAATTTATAAAAAAAACATGAAATCCCACGAAAAATATCTGCGATGCAAAACATCTGCCAAGCACAACTACATTAATTTGTGAAATTTGGGAAAAAATACCCATAATAAAATATATAAAGAAACTTTTTTATAAAAAGCAAAATGATCTTAACAAAAAATTGCTGGGTATAGGAGATTGATGGTATAATATAAACCCCCCAAGCTGTATAATGTCTAATGTGCCTTTTAAAATTTATGTAGGGCACTTAATAGAAAAGTTTCTTTTTATATTTTATTCTGAATATTTTTTCCAAATTACTTGGCCATCTTTGATTTCACAAATTCATACAGTTTTACTTGGCAAATTTTTTGCGTCGCAGATGTTTCTGGTGGGATTCTCAAGAGTCGAGAGAATAAACCCATATTGTTAATCATGAAAAGAAAAAGTTGTAAAGAATTAACGAAAGACTTTGAACCAAAATAATTACCGGAAATCCATAATCATCCTGTTCAGAAGCAAGCTTCAAAAGACGGCTAATCCTCTGCAGAAAAAAATCAGCAACATCTGTGATAGTTTCCACAGCCACATCAGAGGATTTTTCATATCCGATATGCGCCAACAAAACCATGACTGAGTGCTTTAATAAACTACGAGCAGTCGCCGACCTCAATTCCGTCGTTGGATAATTTTTTTTGAAGGTGTTTTTAAAAGTCCTTTAATTTAAACAATCTCATTGTAGAAAGCTCTATATTTAATTCTGAAAATATAAAAATTACAAAAAGAAAAAGCAGAGTTTACCTTCTTGGACGAGGAGTTAAAAATCGAAAGGGATTTTGAGGCTCTGTGGGCTTGGAATCTTCATCCATAGAAGTCACGTCTTTCAAAACCGTTCCATCTTCCTAAAATTAGATATTAATGTACTTAATTTTTAAATTAATCCGTAAGCACAATGTTATTATTTTTTGGTCTTACCATTGACCTCAGTTGTTGATGATAATTTATCGTGTTCAACACGTGCACATTTCCCATAGGCATTCTATGAAAAAATGGTATTTCATTGCAAAATAGTGATGTAAAGTCTTAATACTCAGAAATGAAAATAATGTAATGAATAAATAAGTGAAATAAAAAACTGATTGTTTTTTGAATGGTTATTTCTAACAATCTGTGTAATAAAATTATCGAATAACTTGAGTTAATTTTGCACTCACGTAATATCATTTTTGTCTCCATAATCGCCACCAGGATTATCCGAATCCTCCAGTACAGTCCTCCAAATATTTTCGATGATGTCTGGCGTTATTACTTCTTGTTTGTGAAGCTCTCGTGCTGGTAATTCCCCCCAAAGAGTTTCAGTCGAGGAAATTTTAGTCGGCTTCATCATCTCAGTTTTAAAGGCTTCTAAGTTTTCTGTAAAATTAGGAAATTTATTTTCAAAGCTGGAAATGGTTTTATTGATAAGAAATATAAGATTAAATCACTAAATGTTGAGGGGATTTTCCAAATGTTAAAATTTCACACATCATTTGAAATAAAATTGTAGAATCATCAATGATTCAACTCAAAATTCTTCAATTTCGAACACCGTTAATTTTAAATTGTCTAATTTATAACATTTCGATCCTAAATTGTACGATTGCAAGTTGGAGTACTTAAAGTGTACGTATTTGAAACAAAGCTTACTAATTAAACTCTATATGTATGTTAAACGCTCGCAAATTGAATAGTTGACAAAAACATTAATATTTTAAAAATCCATTCCAATTTTTTTTTCATTATGTAATTAAATTTAAAAAAATATTGACATGTTCTGTAAATTATACTAAACTTCTAAAAAATAATCAAGAAAATTAAATTATCTCACATCTTTTTCTTTGAATATTTGCTGAATAAAAATCTAATTTTTATATCTTGTTCATTTAAGGAACCAACCCTATTAATACATATTTAAAAATTCAAATCCTAAATTTAAAACTTATGCACTGTAAAGACTATAAACAATATTTTGTGTGTATTATTCATATTGTATTCTCAAAGAATTCAGAGGTTATGTAAAATGGTCTGTGACTCACTGGAACCACCAAAGCTTTTTCATTGTCTATTCTGAAAATGACATTCGTACAAAAGTTATGTCACACAAATCTGTATGTATACAAAAATAAGTGATACATTCTTTTGAAAAATGCAAAATTTCGTCTACACCGTCTACACTGAAAATGAAGTTTAAACCAAAGTTATCAATGTCACGCAAATCCGTAAATTTACTGCGTTCAGAGACGTAAATAATCGTAAATTTCTAATTTTATAATCAAACATTCCAGATAAATCTAAAAATATTATTTATAATATCAATAAAGCTTTGAATGAAAATATTAAAAACAAACTTAACCTACAAAACAGAAACATCAACATACCTCCTCAAAAATCCAACACGCGAATGAATTTTATCGGGTACCAAATAGGAATCATTTCTCGATACAAACCATTTTTTTCACCGAGTAAATTTCAAGCGAAGTACACAAATTTATAAAATCAAACTTTTAAAATGACACTTGTGTACACTTTTGTAGTTTTCGCGCCGTCAACCAGCGATGACGTTCGATGCCCGACATCTACGAAAAACGAGTCTAAAATACGTCTTGCTCAAACCAGAAATGAAATAAAAATTTAGGAAACAATTGCACTATATTTCTATAATCGGATACATTTTAGACGAGTTTTTTTATCCGTAACGACTCTGCGAGTGAAAGCCGTAAAAAGTCACAAGCGATTTTAGGTTAGGTTCGTGTTTCTTTTTTTTCATGAGTGAGTGCAAAGATATTGTGAGTGCGTTTGTGTGGGTCGCACCTAGATTCGGTGCGCATGCGCGAAAACTGAAGGCGCTAAATTGTAACGCTATATTTGAATAGTTAATTCAGTATCACAAAAAATTATATCTGAGCAAAAGGTCGTGTATAACAGTTTTTATTCGAATTGTTTTTAAACATACTATTTTTCTAATTAATAATAATCACAATGGAGAATGCAGCTGCGACAATTTTAACACGTGCAGTTGAAATGGACAGAAAAGAACAATATACCATGGCTTTCGTGCTTTACCAGGAAGGTTTGCAAATTCTAGTGGATTCTGTAAAAGGTATTCATCTTTTAATTTCAAATTATTCAAATTTTATAGAAAAAGAACGACACAGACGTTCTATAATATTTGTTTCAATTCTGTTGTAACTGTTAAGAGTGTTCTGGAAGTTTTAAAACAATTTGAATTATTTATACAACAAAAAATGAGAAACAAGAGTACCTTTATTGGATGGAGTTCCGAATAGCGTAAACCGCCGATTTTTTTGAGACTCCGTATACTTATGTATTTTGACGCGCTGATTACGAAAATGATAGTGAAAATGAGCGAAAATTTGATTTTCACGGTGAAACCATGAAAAAACCATAAAAATCATGGTTTTTTGCGATTATCTCAGCTAATATGCAAAATAAAAAAAATGTCTTAAACAAAAGTTGTAGACACCATTGAAATACACATTTTTTGTTTAAACCATTTTTTTCTGCGAGTGACAGTTTTTGAGAAAATCAAATATATCTATTTTCATTTTTAAAAATCCCATATACCACGGGTGTTCGGTTAAATTGCAGAATAGGGGCGTCACTTCTGTTTTGGCTGCAAAAATTTTTTTTTTGGGAACCAAGTTATACAATCTTTAAATGAACTATTAATGAAGGGATTTGATAAGGCAGAAGTTGAAAATTATTGTTACTTTTCTTATAAAAACGAGTCAAATATGGGTGTCTCACGATATGGGAATGTTCGTATTTACCTGATCGTTTAAAAGAAGGTCGTGTGTGGCCTTAGTTATTTTTTGTGCCGTGTCACAGGGGTGCCTTCCCGCCCCCCCCCCCCCC
>CAKNYM010050470.1:190570-223028 GCA_932195095.1 Andricus curvator | reverse complement strand
GAGTCGTATGTGGCATAAGTTATTTTTGTGACCTGTCACAGGGGTGCGTTCCCGTCCCCACAACACCTGGAAAAGGGGGTCGTGTGTGACATAAGTTATTTTTGTGACCTGTCACAGGGGTGTCTTCCCGCCCCCACAACACCTGGAAAAGGGGGTCGTGTGTGACGTAAGTTATTTTTGTAACCTGTCACAGGGGTGCCTTCCCGCCCCCATAACCAAAAAAAAAAATAAAAAACATGAAAAATAGAAAAAAAATATGCTCTTCAAAATTCTCCAACCTTTCCGTGGTGAAGAGCGTAAGTAGGTACCAAACCGAAACCAATGGAGATACGATTGTAATCCTTATATCGTTCATTTCCTCGAAAACTATCACTCGCAGAAAAAAATGTTTTAAACAAAAAATGTGTATTTCAATGATGTCTACAACTTTTGTTTGAAACATTTTTTTTTATTTTGCATATTAGCTGAGATAATCGCAAAAAACCATGATTTTTATGGTTTTTTCATGGTTTGACCGTGAAAATCAAATTTCCGCACATTTTCACTATCATCTTCGTAATCAGCGCGTCAAAATACATAAGTATACGAAGCCTCATAAAAATCAGCGGTTTACGCTATTCGGAACTCCACCCCCTTTATTTAAATTGAAAGATTTTTAAACATGTTTATTTTTTAATAATAGCCTAGGATTTAAATCAATCAGCTCACACTGATTAGAGGACAAAAGAAACAAACGGAAATTAAAAATAATTTTTTTAATTTATTATCATTTAGCGACAACAGACCCAGTGAGGAAAAAACATTTTCAAGGCAAAGCTTCTGAATATATGGATAGAGCAGAACGCATAAAAGCCCTGATTGACGAGAAAAAATCTCATGGAAAATATAGGGAACAGATGAAAATTGAAAACGGATCTTCAGGTCACGGATATCGATCGGTTTTTGGCAGATTTTTGGATGCAAGTGTCACGCAAATTCGAATAGAAGACCCCTATGTTAGAACTTTTCATCAGGTGAATATTACAGAAATTGATTGTTATTTTTTATTATGAACTTTTGAAAAATTCTTTAAACAAATTGTAAATTACGGATATTATCAGCTAATTTGTATAATAATTTTTTAAAAAACTATATCAATCAATTCCCATTCGAAGAAATGTTCAGTAAATTATAGAAAATAAAATTCATTGCCATTTGTAATAAATTAAATGTAATAGGGTGATTGTCCAAAAGTTGAACATTTTAGACAATAAGATTTTCGAAAACTAAAAAATTTGCAAGTCGCCTAAAATATATATTTTTTAATTAAGGGTAACCCAAGAGAATATGAAAATATAAAATTAAGAGATCAAGGCATGTATTTGTGATGGATATGAATTGCGACTATAACCAACCAAAAACATTTATTTCAAAAATCTTTTAAAACTATATGCAGAACAGATAAAAATATAGGAAAGTGACTATTTTCACGATTTATTTCATTTTGACTTAAGCATTTTAAAATATCTACTTATTTTACAGTATTCCAAATTAATATGGAGCTTTACCGTACATTTTATAACAAATTTTACACAAAAATAATGATCATTATTTACTGTTTAGAGGTGTGCAGTGGTTTTTTCGAATTTTCCACGCAGGTTTGTTAATGATAAAGCACATTTATTTTTAGCATTTTATAGTATCAAAGGAAATTTGAATTAATTCAAATTAGAATAAAGCATGAAAATTGGCGTCACGGTTAGTGGGACGTTTACCTTACTGATCGTGTTTTTTTTTTTGCTTACCGAAGATGAACTTTTGGGAAAAAAGAGGGGGGGGGGGGCCCCCCCGCTGAATCAACTTCGCCCGACCTATTTGAAAAATGGTTGGCGCCAGTGAAAATTTCTATAATAATTTATCGCTTTATCAGTGACTGTGTGTATTTAATTGGCAAACAGTTCCTTAAAATTGTACTAGAAATTATATTTTCATTATTTTTCAGTGTCAAAATCTCGTTAGATTTTGCGAGCTGGCAGTACAAAAATGTCCTTCACTCACAAAAGTGAACTTGACAACAACTAAAGACAACGATGACCCAAAAAACCAGACTGTAAGGCTTCAAGAACTTAAAAGAAGTTTAGCCGATCGTTCCATAAGTTTGGATGTAGCCTATTCCGATACGCTTCACGATCGACGGATTTCGTAAGAAAATTTGTTATTGTCTACACTTTAAAAAATACGAGGAAATGCCTGAAATTCCTGAGCAGAACCGGGAAATATGTGGGCATAAATTTAAATTAGACAATTTTGTTTTCTGCGTAAAACTATTAATGCCAGCATAAAAGTCAAACTCAGAGAAATGTCTTGTTTCTTGCCTGCCTTATTTCTGTTTTTTTTGTTCAAAAAATGTATTATGTATAAACACGGCATTTGGGTAAAAGAATTTAATATTTTTCCAGTAACGGGCGTAGCCGTGTAAGCATACAAAGTCCGCCCCGCACTTATTAACTGGAAATTCCTATCATAGGTTCATATCCATGTAAAGTAAAATTTCTCCCAATGATAACTTTGAAAATGAATTTCTGTGGGGTTATGGGGGGGGGGGGGGTAAAAAAGTGTTTTTTCTCGAAAGCGACTTGATCGATTTTGATAAATAAAATATATGTTGTAGATACTAATGAGGCTATTAAAAAAAATTGAGGTTGTGTTCTAGAGTGACCACATCCATATTTTATACATAAACATTCCTTAGAATATCCTCTATAACATATATTTTTGTTAAACTTTTTGAACTGGTGAAACAATTTGAAAAAAAATCCCGCATGCAACACTGCACACCGTTATGTTGCACTGTTCCTGGCCGGAAACTTTGCGACACAACCCAATTTCATTTTTTCATATGGTCAGAAATAAAATTTCTCCCAATTGATAAACCTGAAAATGCATTTTTGTGGGAATCATGGAGGGGAAGGGAAAAATATAAAAAAATTCTCGAAAACGGCTCTACCGATTTTAATGAATAAAATATGTTGTGGACACTAATAAGGCTAATGTTTTCGAGAAAACCACTTTTTTATTTTTATTTTCCCCTCCATAACTCACACAAAAATGCATTTTAAGATTTATCATTGGGAGAAATTTTACTAAACATGGATACGAACCTATGACAGTAATTTCAAGTTAATACGTCCGGTGGCAAATTTATATGCTTGCCCGGTTAGGTCTTACCGATTCGTATTCTGGTCCTGAGTTTTTACGGGGGTCCGCTGCAGTAAAAGAAAAAAAATCCCTGTCTTTTTTAGAGTTGACCAAGAACCGAACATTTGAGAACAGCAAAAAGAACCGAACTTTAGTGAACAGCACTAAGGCTTAATGTCTCTGTTTATTAAATTTCGAAAGGAAAGTTAAAAAAACATAAACATAAAAAAGTCAAATCGTGTATCAGAATTGCACAAGAAGGCCTACAAAAAAGTATGTTTTCAACAATCAGTTTTTAACAAACATATTCAAGAAAGTCAATTTATGAACATAACTACACAAAAGAAGTCAAAATGAGAGTATTATGTTTGTAAAAGCAGTGTTTAAAGTCCAAAATTTGGAGATTTAAATGTCCATAAAAATTTGTTTAAATACAAGAAATTTTCTTTGACATTTCAAAGCAGTCAAAACTCAAATATAAATAAAAGTAAAACTGAACTGGGTTTAAGAAGTTTCTTTTAGAAGTTCCAAAAAATCGATATTCAACATTTTAACACTTTCTTAACTTTTCAGGTGGACTGATTTAAAAACGATTAAATTCAGTCATTCTAAAATTTAGAGCACTCATATATCGAAAATTAAATATTTTGAATCAAGTTAAAATACCTGATAAAACGCAGCAAATTAAAAGTAACTTCCGATTCCAGGGAAAACCTGGAAATCAAGGAAAAGGCAGGGAATTTTGTTGATCAGAAATAGTCAGGCTAACGTCAAGGATCAAAAAAAAAACTTTAAAAAGTTATGGAATATGATCATATCCCTGCTGGAAGTAAAAAGATTGAAAAAGATAGAAATTTGGGGATAGGAAAAGATAGAATTATTCTATCTCAATGTGTCACTTTGGATCCCTAAAACTCTATCTTTTCTTATCCCTAATCTCAATATTTTTCAATCTCTTTCTCTACCTTTCGTGATCCAGGACCCTTATCTTTTTCTATCCCTTAGTCTATCTATCTATTACGAATTTCAATATTTTTTCATCTCTTTTTCTATATTCCGTAACCAAAGACCCTTATCTTTTTCTTTACTTGATTCTATCCCTTTAATATAAATTTTATTCTCTGTCTATCTCTTTTTCTGTCTTCCGCAATTAAGTACTCATATAATTTTCTATCCCTTAAAATTAGGGAATTCATCGAAAAGTTAGGGAATTTATTCTAAAAAATTATTTGACGTTGACCATGCGCCAGAAAGACACCATGACGTAAATTCAGATTGAAAAAGAGATAGAAAAAGGTATACGTTGATAGATGTAGTATAGTATGAAATAGAGAAGAGGAGATTGAAAAGGATAGACGGGAATTCAGATTAACAGAGGTAGAAAAAAATTGACATGAATAGATACATGATAGGATGAGATAGAGAATGGGGATGGAAAAAGATGGACGTAAATTTAGACTGAAAAATAGATAGAAAAAGATAGGCGTTGATAGATGTAGCATACGATGAAATAGAGAAGAGCAGATTTAAAATGATAGAACGGAATTTACATTGACAGAGAGATAGAAAAATATTAACGAGAATAGATAAAAGATAGGATGAGATACAGAAGAGGGTAAGGAAAAAGATAGACGTGCATTTAGACTGAAAAATAGATAGAAAAAGATAGACGTTCATAGATTTTAGATACGAGGCGATAGAGGAGAGGATACTAAACAAGGTAGAAGCGAATTTAGATTAACAGGGAGATAGAAAAATATTAACGAGAATATATAAAGGATAAGAAGAGATAGAGAAAAGGAGATTGAAAAAGATAACGGGAGTTTAAATGGATAGAGAGATCGAAAAATGTTGACGTTAATAGAATCAGGATAGGATGAGATAGAGAAATATTGACGTTGATAGATAAAGGATAAGGAGGGATAAAGGATAAGGAGGGATAAAGGATAAGGAGTTTGAAAAAGATAACAGGAGCTTAGATTGATAGAGAGATAGCATAATATTGACGTTGACAGGTAAAGGATAAGAAAGGATAGAGAAAAGAAGATTGAAAAAGATAACGGGAGTTTAGATTGATAGAGAGATGCAAAAATATTGACGTTGATAGAATCAGGATAGAATGAGGTAGAGAAAAGAAGATTGAAAAAGAAAGGCGTGAATTTAGATGAGACAAAAAGATAGAAAAAGATTGACGTGGACAGATAAAGGACAAGAAGAGATAGAGGAAAGGAGACTGAAAAAGATAACGCGAGTTTAGATTGATAGAGATCGAAAAATATTGACGTTGATTGAATCAGTATAGGATGAGATAGAGAAAATGAGATTGGAAAAGAAAGACGTGAATTTATATGGACAAAAAGATAGAAAAAGATTGACGTGGACAGATAAAGGATAGGATGAGATAGAAAAGTAAGGATTGAAAAAGATAGACGCGAATTCAGATTGATACAGAGATTGAATGGGATACAATTTCTCGATCTATTTCTGTCATAAAGCTTTAAAATGATTCGAAAGGATAGGATCTCTATCTTTTTACTTCCAGAAGGGATATCACCAGGGTTAATAAATATAAAACATTTAAATTTAAATATGGTTTATTACATGTGAAAAATATTATATATTAAAAATGTTGAAAGAATTGAATTCTGGTCTTAAAATATTCATGGTCAGGGAGAATGAAATATTGATCAGGGAAAAGTCAGAGAATTCTTAAACTTTTTGAAATTTCAATTTATAAATAAAATGCAATGAATTTTTCAGGTTGAGCAACGGTTGGGTTATAAAAATCGGTCGGGGCCTGGATTACTTCAAGCCTCCGGAAGGAAAGTTCGTTTTGGGTGTTTGCGACCTCGAACTGAGACCCTGCCTTGAAACTATTGTCGACATTTTTCACCAAAGCCACCTTCAAGACACTGTAAAGTAAAAATAATCTTACAACTAAGAAGAGCAAGTAAAGTAATAAAAATAAATTAGGCTAATTGTATATTAAAATAAACAACAAAGCAATGATTATCCTCGAATATATATTTTTTTCTTAAAATAAATACTTTAAAATACATAGTTCTCTTAGAATATAAATATTTTCGAAATTAAGAATTTTAATAGTGACTACAGCCACCAAATGGCACTTGTAAAATAAATCTGCTTATTGTTAGAATATAATATTTATATACTTATTATGTATAAAGTATTAAGTACAGTTTTTAAATCTCACTATGCAATGGAATTTTTCCACTTCGTATACAATTTGTACAATCTACATACAAGTACGAATAAAGTCTACAATTTTTCATAAAACATTGTAAATTATTCATAAAATATAAAAGAATCCAGTCTTCAGATAATATTCGTTAAGTTAATAGAGATTTAAATAAACGCTTTACTTCTAATTAAATGAAGTTGATTGCAAATAATTTTAATTATTTCGGAATGAATTACGTATCTGCAATTAAATAATATTTTTTTTTATAAAAGGAAGTCAGTGTTGTGCGTTTTTAGCCCAGGGCGTAATCGCAAGCTTTGGCGACGTCGATCTGCTGCGCAGCTTTGCGACAAGCCAATCGAAGTGATCTCGTATATTTCAGAAGACAAGCTTCCTGATCTTCATCTTCAGAAGGAAGTTCATCGATTTTATAAGAAGGAAGGCAATCTGTTCCACCGACGGCGACCACCTGTCTGGCGATTTCAGGATCGACACAGAGTCTCGTTAGAGCAGCTGCCGCGGTTGCTTCCAATCTTTGGTAAGCATCCTCGAGACCTGGGGGTCTCATCCTGAGAAAACAGACCAGCGCGACGGAAGCTCGAGCATCCGCTAGGTGGGGACGAGCCTCTGGAACACGAGCGACCTCTCCGATCAGAGACGCCACCTATAAACAAATTAAAAAATTAAGATTAGTTTTAAAATTTGTGTAAATTTTGAATTTTCATAAATATTAATATATCTTCTCAGTGCAGCCGATAAATGTGGGAACTCAATAAATCGAAAAATAAGATATTAATGGTTTTGACCAGGATTTTCTAAAATTAAAAAAGGCTTAGGATTGGATGCCTAAAATTTTTTCAAATTTCAAAAAAGCAGGCACAATCGTTCTTATTATTGGATATTTTTCAAAATACTGAAGATGATTGAAGGGTTGCAGTACAGAACTAGATAACCAACAAAATCGAAACTTTTCAGGAGGGCGAAATAACATTCTGTAAAATCGAAATCACCATTTGCAGATAAAAACAAAAGTTTACTCCCGAGCTGAAGTGTTTCTGAATTGAGGCCAAAAAAGGATGATAAAAAAATATCCAGTTCCGACAAATAGAATGTGCAAGTTTAGAATGTAAAAGAGACAGGAACCTAAAATTGGAACAGGCTCGGTTGCGGATCATGATAAAAAGAACAATTTTCTGTTTAAACAAAAAATAAGAACTTACTCCCGAGATATTGAGTTGCTAAATTGGGAAAAAATTAGTTTGATTAGAAAAAGTTAACCAATTCCGAGTAAATCATTCAAGAATTTGGAGGTTCAAATTTCATTGGTTTTCAAAATGGTCTTTGGAAAGCGACTGAAAATCTATTTTTCAATTTAAAAAATAATAAAAACTTACTCCCGAAATATGGAGAGGATGAAGAGAATAAAAAAGTTTTTAAGCAAAAAAATTATTCTGTTCCGGGAAAATAAAGATTTAGCGAGTATCGGACTGTAACACACGATTTTTCGCTGAGAGACCTTATAACAGTGGCTTTTTGTAGAAAATTAAGATTTAAGCTTTAGTGTTGGAATTTGATTGGTACTTTGGTGCTGAAAGAAGTAGCGAGGAGTTTTATTCAAAGACTTTTTCTTTCAAAAAAGGATTTTATTATTTTACTGTATTTAAAAACTTTTAGGAAGATGAATATAAACCAAAAAATACTACTCTTAACATTCGTTAATTATGTCATTAATTACAGAAAATACTAACTTTGGACGATTTGGTGGAGAAACAAATTATAAAATTAGAAATTGTTTAAATGATTGTAAAATATTTTAATTGAATCAACATATTTCATGTTGGAGAAATAGAAACAAAATACCGTCTTTAGCATGACTTCTACATAAAACTGATATTTTGCATTTTGTGAGGCATTTTCTGGGCACAATACAAGTGGGTTGGGGGGGGGGGGGCAAATTAAAAGCTATTGGGTGGAAATTATTTCTTTAACATTTCTTTAGAAGTCACTAAACTTGAATTTACAAAAGTTAATTTTAAAAGCCCGGGGGCACGCGTTAATATTGACTGCTTTGAAACAAATAGGGAATTTCCTTTTTCAGAAAACGAACAAATTGGAGGACGTTGGATCACCAAGAATGAAAAATAAAATTTCAACTTTTATAAATTTGGACCACCCTAATCCAATACTTACTAATATTTTTTGTTCATAAGGGACAGCATTCACTTTAATGAAATAAGCATTTTATTTTTGTTTTTAATCAGCAACATTTTTCTTTTAATTCTGTCAAAAATCAGAGGTCATTTTGATACTTTGAACATTTTGAAAAAAAATCAAGCCTTTTTTGGATCACTCTAATAAATCAGTAAACATAAGTGGTAAGTAAGTAAGTATACCATTAAGCCATTTCCCTTTCAGGGTAGTAACATAAGTAGTAAGGCAACTAAATTCTCATTTACCTGTTCCATAAGCCAGACATTTCCTCCTGGAGCTTTTTTAACGCACTCTAGGAGTTTCCTAATGGAATCCTTCCTCAAAATCGCTCTCACACATTTCCTAGATTTCGAAAGATGGTTGAGAGCTGCAGCAGCCAGCAAAAGAGTTTGTCCACAGGTCGTTTTTTCGGCCAATTTTGTCAAAGCTTCCACGAGAGTATCAGCAAAACGTTCAAGATATGGAAGCCCCAAGGTATTTGTCCATGGCGCAGTAATTTGGACAACCAAAGCCGCAGCTTCCATTTTTTCAGTCTCTGGACGTGATTCTGCTGCGAGAAGATCTACGAGAATTTCAGGACCATCGTCAAGTGCGAATTTTTCTATGGCTTCAGAACAGCAACAGACGCTTGCTAAGGCTCGGAGAGATGCTGATCTCAGATCGCTAGAGAGACGACCCGCAGAAATTAGGGAAGTTAGAAGAGATCGGACTCCATAACAACGAGCTATGCTGCTTCCAGCTCTAGGTCCGGACATCCCGAGGGCTGTTAAAGCTGCTAAAGCTCCTCGGGCTGCACTTCCACCTTCTGTCGGAGCTTCTTCGAGACCTCGGACTACTCTCTGCAAATAATAATAAATTGTGATGAATCCAAAATTAAAGTCGGATACCTTCACAGGAGGGATATCCCTTTAAGGCGGAAATTTTGATATATGAGATTTTGCAATTTTCAGTTATCCCTTATAGCAATAGAAACCTGCAAGCAGCTCATATCCTATGAGTTCCCCATAGCAGCAGGATATTCTGGGATATCCCAATTATGTCCCGAGATATACTAGGGATATCTACGGTATATATAATCAATGGGGAAATTTTTATATCCCTGGGATATCCATTAGGGTAGCCTAACATGATTTTGTTACGTTTTTGGGATATTCAGACGACCCACATGAAATATTTCTATTTTTGAGACATCTCTAAAATATTTAGGATATTACAGGATATTCCATTTGTGTCTCGAGATATCGTAGGGAAATGTAAGGATATCCTGGGATGTTTTTGGAATATATTGACATTTTTTAGATATACCTTACGCAGCAATATGATATTTTGCAGAATATCCAATTTATTTGCAGAGCTATTCAAGGGAAATCCTACAGACATCCTAGAGATATCCACAGGATATTCTCTCAGGGCAGATATCCCAGGGATATCGAAATTGTCGCCTTATGAGATATCCCCAGGATATCCCGCAATATCCTACTCCTATGGAGGGATCTCATGTGGGTCTTTAAATATCCCAAAATAATCTCAAAAACATCCCAGATTATCCCATGGATATTCCAGGAAAATTGAAAGAGAATTTATAATCGAATTATAGAATATCTTGAACTCGAAATTGAAGGATGCAATTCAAATCTTCATTTTTAAGCTCTATCAATTTTAAATTGTCTAAAGTGTACTTTTTAAATCAGAAATTATTCATTTTGAATTCTGAATATTTCAAACGTAAAATTTTCTAGTTCTGAACTCTTAAAGTTTGAAATGAAAGATTTTAATTTCTGAGTATTTTATTTGAGAAGATTGCACATTAAAAGTCTTACAGATATCATAATGCTTGATTCCACATTTTAACACATCCTTAAATTTAAATCTGACCAATTCTAAAGGCTTGAATTTGCACTTTTTAATTTTGAAAAATTCTGATTAAAAAGTTTTCAGTTTTAAATAAATTAACCAATATTGTTTTATTAAATTTAAGATTCTTCAGTTTGATCGCTTTAGATTTTCAATTATTCAGTTTTCATTCAATAGTTTATATTTGAAAATATTTATTTTAAGAATCTTCTTCTTTGAAACTGCATAATTTTAAGTTTCATTCAAAGCTGTATGCGTTTAAAGTATTTAAAGTAATGTTCCCAATTCTTATAAGGGCAGGTCCAACATGAGTCCTCAACTTTTATAAGTACAAAAAAAATATATTTTTAGAAAAAAGTTTGTAATTTTTTAATTTTAGAGTAGATTAACCTTCCTTAGTGTCTTTTATTTAGTTAGGTAAATTTCAACTCGATATCTCATTTTACGTAGACAGGAGTTTGGCGAAAAGATGTCGGCAAGATAGGAATCGTGTCACGTGACACATGTACATGCCCTCAAATTGCACAATTTTTGAGGCATTAGTTATATTTTTAAGTGTTTTAAATTGAATATTTTAAAATTACAATTAAAGGTTTAAAAGCTTATCATTGTTATAAATTTGAAGGTTTTATATAATTATGCAATTTTGAAATGGACTCGTAACCCTCGTAGCAAAAAACTCGGTTATTCCCCGGAGTTTCGAGGTCTAGTAGCGCAATCCTGAATTAATAATAAAAATTACAAATTTCAGGCATTTTCCGGATGATCTTTCAAGTTTCAGAAAACAATATGGTCATTTTTATATTTCCAAAAATTTTCAAATTAAAGCCGTCAAAACTGAAGAAATCAAAATGGAATAATTCAGAACTAATAATTAAATAAGAATAATAAATCAATAGAAATAATAATAATAACTGGATAAATTATAACTTCAAAAATTTCTTAAACTACTTACCTCAACGTAAAAGTCCAATCTTGTATTCAAAGCGCCATCGACTACACTTTTCAAATTCTCCAATTGAGCAATGATACTTCTAAGGCTTCCTTGATGAATTCTACGAGGTGGTGGGGCTCCAAGATCAGAAAGTATAGAAAATGCATCTTCTTCTATCGATTGCAAAAGTTCCATTTCTGATCTGCCACTCGCCAAATGCGATATTTTCCTTTAAAAAAAAAAATATTTTATATATATATATATATATATATATATATATATATATATATATATATTATTGTCACTACCCATGTGTTAATTATTTAAAAAACAAAACAGAGAACAGCTATTTATCTACAGAGTAACATTTCCGAAAAATAAGTATTAAACTAAAAGCTATTCAGAAAGTTTTTAAATCACAATGAGATAAACATTGAAATATTTACAAATTATACTTTCATATTCAAAGATTGAATAAGATGTGGAGAAATATTTGAATCCGCTTTTTGCACTTGATATAAAATAAATAAATGAACAAAAATTGATTTTTCCTAAAATTTAATTTCACTAGAAATTCAAACAATGATGCCAGTTTGGCTGTGAAGCTCAAAAATAAAGTCTACTTTATTAAACTATGAGATCCGAATTCCTGATCGAATTTGGTAATAACCTATATTTAAGCAAATAATGTTGAGTTTTTTCTAAAATTATAAAAAAATGAATTAATGATTGAATTTTTCTTTTTTCATCGAAACTTACTCGAAGACATTTTGATAGTGTTGATCGAATCGATCAGCTCTCATCAATAATTTCGTGGCAGCAGTGGTCGCAGAAGCAGTCATTATTTTCAAATCCCTCGTTTGCGAATCTTCATTTTTGGAATCTTGAAGTTTTCTCTTCGGCAGAACTTTGCTCTGAAGTGTCACTCCACATTCTGTGTCTGTTTCCAAAGACAAATTATCCAACCAGGCTCTCACGGGCGCAAACTGATTGAAATTCGAAGCCTCAGTTGATTTCAATTTACTGGCTTCGTATAATGACCTGGAGCAGGAACTCGATGTCGAAGGTACCGAATCTTCTGGTGGTTCTGCAGCGTAGAGAAAATCACCCAGAGACGAGGAATCCATCGATGGATATTTCGATATTTCTGCATCATCCTCTCTGTAACAAAGAAAAAAAAAATTAAAAACAATAACACAAAATTCAAATAATTTCACTGGGACTGACCGAAATTTCTCCCCAACAAACAAGAGAGTAAAAGAGTTCCGTAACTGTTAATGAACATAAAGCCACGTGTTCTAGAACAGGTTAGTAACAGGTTACTATCATTATTAATGAAAAGGCCTTTATTAAAGTGGCCTTCTATTATCTTCATCGCAGAAAACTAACAATTCTATAACAGTTCAAGAACGTAATTTCTAGATAACTCTGTTATAGAAAGAACCTATAGAGCATAATATTATAACGAATGTTACAGTATGGTTTTAAAAGTATGTTTATGTAACAATCATATAACAACTGTTACAAAACAACTATGAATCACAGTTCTTGAATTATTATAGTCCATAACGTGGACGTAACACTGTTATGGCACAGTTACATAACTCAACTGGAATGAAAGTTGAGGAACGTCTATGGCATTGTAGTACTGTAACAGTAACGTAACAACTGTTACAGAATAGTATCAACTCACGGTTCTGGAACAATTACTTAACTTAGTTGTAACAATGTTATATAGCAATGTTGCTGTTGCTATGGAAAAATTGTACATATGACACGCTTTGAGTCGACATTTGGAATGCTATATTTTCAAATATTATCTATAATATAATTTAGTAAAAAGCATTGAAATTGAACGTATTCATCTCGAAGACTCCCAATTTTAAATAGTAAAAGTTTGAACATATCGACATTTGAATTGAAATTGTTTAATTTGTATTTTCAGCTCTTCCAATTTAAAATAGTAGGCCCAGTAGAGTTTGGTGTAAATAAAAAAAATTGCTCTTATCAATGCTTTTTTTTTCACAAAACTATTTTACTTTTATTATTTAAGATGTTATTTTACCTCCTTATGACGTCACACATGATCTAAATCGTGGCGCGAAATTCAAATTGCAAATCTCATTAGTTTACTTTCAAACTTACTAGTTATGCTTTCTCTTGCATTCATATAAATTGTGTGAGATAAATAATAATTTGAAATACCTATTCCATGCAAAATTTATTTTGTAACTAGATAGGTAGTTCGGTACCTCAAAGGGGCCATGACTGATAGTAAATCGGGTTTACTACTTGGGTCACTTCATGAAAGCTCTTTTACAACTGCTGAACGGGAAACTATCCCGCTACCGATATTTTCTTTTTCAATTTTCCCCGAGGCTCGTGATTGGTCGACAAAAGAGCTCTTACAGCACGTGTTCAGAAAGAAGGCTGACTAATAGAGCGCCTCCGGTTCTAGGATTAATCTCGAGTTGTACTAGTCGTGTGACTAATCTGATTTCTCATTCGACCGCATCCACACCTGCAAGCGGAGTTCGAGAATTTCTACCACATTTGCTGGCCTTTCTTTAACTTATTCAACTCTCGAGTCTCGATGCGCCGAACATTGAATCACGTACGTACAGTCTGTCCCGAAAGACACGATCGGAATCCTTAAAAATGTAATCTATTTTTCAACTTTTTTTTAATTTTTACTTTGCACTTTTGTTTTAAATAATTTGCTTAGATGTATTTTATTTTTGGGATTTCGAAGACCTGGGTCGAAACTCTTATTCTTTCGGACGGTTATCCGCCCGTCTGTCGTATTTGGGCTTTATGATTTTAGGCCATCAATTTTTGGCCTTGTATTTTTCGGTCCTATTCTCAGTACTTCCGGGTTTAGGCTCTATTGATTGGGACTTATTCTTCGGCCTTATAGTTTTGGGCCTTATGCGGTTCTGGGTCTTTGACTAATTTTTCATGCTTTTTTGCGTATTTGAAAACAAATTTTTTATTTTTTGTTTAGGGAAGACCACTTTACAATAGATATTGATCCTACAGTCGATAATCATGAATTTAAAATACTTATGTATGTAAAGTAATTAATTCAATTTATTTAATAGTAGGGACTCTATATTTGTGAATAAATTGAAATCGGAAATTATCATTTTAGGTATATCTGCGCTTTTAATTAACGATTATCTACTATATGTTCATGATCTACTATAGGATGGTCTCCCCTACTTCCAGTCTGGCAAGATGTGTAAAGTGAAGCATTTTTTCATAACATTCGCGTAAATTGCGTTTGCGGTGATTTGGGGAAAAAGTTTAGAGTGGCTGCTCCAATGGTTGGAAACATTCTGGCTATGTCCCGGGGTTTCCCAGTTTCTAAAACTATTTCCTGGTTAATAACATTTTTAATTCAAGGGTGCAAGACTGAACTATTTTAAATTTAAGGCTTTAATTTATTCCGAAATTTTTAATTTTTGAGCACATTCCGCGCTTTTAATAATTTGAAATATTATTTAAATTAGTATCATTTTAATTCAAAATTCTTCAACTTTAAATGCATTTATTTAAATAAAAATTTAATTTTAATCCTTCATACTTAAAAATGATCAGCTCTTTCAGCTATCAATTTAAAAACTGCAACATTTAAATTATTTATAGTTTAAACCATACGACTTTGAATATTGGAATTTGACATTTTTAGTTCATGTTCAAGCGCTTTCAATTGTAAATTATTCTTTACACGCTTAAAATTTATAATTTTAATTTTTTAAGTTTTAATAATTAAATCTGACTAATTCAGTCTGTTTGTGACATTTTTCTGAATATATATTACTATATTAGTGACTCTTTATTGATAATTAGTTCAATTATGACTAAATGAATTAAAGTTTCAAAATTCACCAATTTCACTTTACTTATTTTCAAAGAAACATTCAGAACTGAATAATTTCAAATCAAAATATATTCCAAATTACATATTTAAAATTGTAAATTTAAACAGCTTATACGACATTACGCGGTTACAGTTTTGAAAATTGTAATTGAAATTATAGCAATTTTAAATTTGTAGTTTTAAATCGAATAATTTAATATTTATATCAATTGAAATTTAAAGCGCTTCAATTATTATACATAATACATATAGTTATATGAATATATAATTCCAGATAAAAATAGTTATTTGTGATACAAGGAGTAAGTGGCACTTTTTTGGCCAAGGGGCCGAGTGTCACATAGTATTTTTTATCACACCAGTCAATCATAATTGCAAATAGGTTGCATGAAGTCCTAATCTAAAAACCCGAGAGGGTCTAGATACGGAGTCCGGTAATGCGCGTGGGGTAAGAAGTCGATACTAAAATACCCTAAGTACCCTAAATACCCTAAGTAAAAATTTTACGGCCTATGATGAAAAGTGCTATTTTAGGTATCGTTCGCAGTACCTAAAATTGCACTTATGAGGGCGGTGTGAGAAAAAGGAAATTATGTCAATTCCCAATTTTTTACAGGTCTCAAAAATACCCAATTTCCCAGTCAGTGGCCACCATGAATGGTTATTATTATGAAAAAGTTGAAAAATCGCAGATAATTTTCTCAATGACAAAAATAGTTTCTAAAATTATAGAAGATCCTGAAATATTCTCAATAATTGCAATACAAAAATATACATTTTTTAGATTACCAGATTTTTGTCTTTTTCGGCTCTTGCATGTCGTATTGTATGTAATTCCCATAGGCATATTATTCTCTTCCAATAAAAAAAACAAACAATTCTGGTATTTTGTGATATTTTTTCCTTAATCTTTCCTTACCTATAACTTTTTGAATTATGTGTGGTTTATCTTTTTAACACAATTTGAACAATCTCCAAAGTTTTCATTATACAAAATATTCTCTTTAAATTTGAATCAATGGAATTTCACTAAAAATCAGTGATTTCTGGCTAACTGAATTAGTGAAAATTCACTGGGTATCAGTTACTATTCGAGTCATTTTTCGCTGGCTTTCCAACAGAAAAGTTACTGAATTTTTACTGAAACATTCTCAATGACATTTCACTCATTCAAATTAAGAGAGCTACAATTTTCATAGAATTTGTCGTAATAAATATTTTTACAGCAGTGCATGCACTAAATGCGCAAGATAAATGAAAAGATGAATAGCTAGAAGAATAAGAACAATTGAGAAAGATTTTTTCTGGAAAAGAATTCAATTGTTTGCTCTCTTTTGAATTCTTTTCCAATCTCGCATAGGTTTGAAAAAAAAAACAATATTTTCTTAATTGTCAGAAAAATGATCGTCATTTTATTAATTTTAAAGATTTTTCTAATTGTTTAACGTATTTAAAGACAAACCTCAGTAGGATAGAAAAATTATTTTTTAATCCTATAATATAAGTTATACAAATCAGCCCATTTAGTAGCCCGAATACATCTTTAAGAAGCTTCGGAGTACATTACTGAAATATCTGACTCAAGATTCTAAGAAAAAATATTTCAAAGTAATTACGACATTTCCAGGAAAATCTGCAAGGTTTAGCTAAAGAGAGAAACTACTTTTTATATGATTTTTTTTACGATTTGTTATTAGATGTTTTATGAATCACTCTGAATGCTCGTTTGCACTGACTCACGAGTCTTACGTTACGTTTATTCATTCAGGTGTTCAAATGCAGTTATGCATTCAGATTTGAAAAAATGATTCACAGCTTCAACATGAATTCACACAGTCTTATTAATATTTAATTTATTATTTAATTTAATTAAAAATGACTTACAAGTTATTGAATAATAATAATTTCAAGCACTCTACAAAAATCCTTCAATGGCTGTGAATATAGATTTTAAAGATAGTAATCTTGAAAAATATATAATTATACATTATTCTTTTGAACTCTGTCCAATTTTCATAAATATGTATTGGATATTCCCTTGAGAAATCAACATTTAAAAAAGGAGGGACAAAGGACCACTTATCTAACAATTGATAGCCGTTACTTTCCGGACCTAAATAAGGTCTTCTAAACCAGAACTTTGAATACCAATGAATAACAATGTGATCCTTTTAGAAGTTGATGATTTCGGTAGTACCATAAAAGTCTTACGCATGAGACTAAAAACAGTATTTGTATGCAAAACGAGTCAATATTCAACCATACATAACAATGGAATCGTATGAGCGCAAGATGCTCGTTAACGTGTTAAGAATGCACAATTGCACGGGCGTCGACTTCATTAAAAAAAAGAATTCTTAAGCACTAATTTCAAACAATTATATAATTTTATAATAATTTTTGACAAATCTGGAAAATTAAAATAAATTTGGAAGTTTCCAAACTGTTCAATAAAGTTCCAGAATAATGTGAAAAATTCTAAAACGTCACGGAAAAATATTAAAACTTTATGATATCCTAGAATATTTTATAAAATCCTAGAGAGTTTAGAAATAATAACAAATATTTCGCGGTATTTAAAACAATTATGTATCGTTCTAGAAGAATCTTAAATCTTTAAATTAAAAGCTACATTAATAAGATACTAATACTAATTTTTGAATTTGATTCGTTTTACTTTACGACAATGTTTCATGTTTAAGATTCTGAAATAATCAACGACGGAAGTGTCTTACGCGACGCATTCCTGGCGCTTTGCTCAGCTCGTTTACAATTGAATTTATCGCACTCAGTTTTCTCAAGACTATTGTATTCTTCATGGGCAGATAATCGCCGCTGATAACCTATTATCACGAACGAGCATTTTATTTTCTATGTTCCCAATTCCCTGTTTCTTTGAATCATCATAAATTCATCAATAACTATTTTCAAAGTTCTACATTTTATGACCAATTTACCAAAAGAAAGTTCAATTTTGATTACTTCAATTAGGATATCTTAATTACCTAGTAAGCTTTACAGAGAATTTATTTCGAGACGCATCCAACGACATGTAACGAAGCCTTATTTGGATTAACCAATCCTAAGATATTTATACTTTAAGTCACGGTTGCATCAATAGCCAATGAGCTTCGGGCAACTATTTCCGGAAACTCGCTAATCTAAAAGTCCTCTTGTTGGAACTCGATGGATTCGTTTCAAGTCCCTCTAAATTTTCAGTTTTATGAAACTCACGTTTCTTGATTCCCTTACCAAAAACTAAGTTTCATCGTTTTTAGGTTTGGAGAATAGAATAGAGGTGCGTCATTTTACCGCAAGCAGGACAAATATTACATTGGAAGAAAAGTCTCTATGACTCATGCAACTATTGATGACTTAAGACTGATAAAAATCAATTATATCTCGAGAACGAGAGGCCAAACCTTATATCTCTGAAATCGATTTTCACAAATCCATCTTAAATAATACAAAATCAATATTTTAACTTTCTCTCTTTCGGAATTTTCCCTGTTTCAATAAAATCACATATTTCATTATTTAGAATTATAGCTCTTATCAAGACAGATTCCACGACCTATGACAAAGTTCTATTTTGATAATCCAATCTCAAGATATTCACAGAAAAAATATTGCGGCCCTCAAGAGCCAATCAGGTTTAATCATGCAAATCTCAGAATTGCTTCATCGAAAATCTACTTTGTATCGACTCGTTTCAATCGTCTCAACGTTGTCTACAATATGAGATCCATACAATTAAAAAATTATCAAATCACACAAAAAATTAGGAAAGTTCCATACCTTTCAAGTTTTGGTAACTCCCAGGAGGAATCTATCATGGATCTCGACTCTTGGCCATTGAACCTGAGTGCCAATCGCTTAGGGGTGGAATGGTGTGCCGGATTTGGTGGGACTTCGTTCTCCCTCCAAAGAGAACTGAGTCTGTGATTCCTGGGGTGTCTGTGGCGACGCTCTCTGTTTCTAATCCTTCTTCTCCTTCCGGTAGGAGTTCCCTCTTCAGCTGAACTGTCCGAGTCGGAAAACCCCGAATCTTGACTCCTGTGACCTTGACTTGCAGGACTATGGGATCTATCCTCATAACCCGCATTTTGTACAGATTTTTCTGCCTCGAGTGAATTACCCTCTCTAAAAACAGAAAAGGACAAGCCCTATTAATGATAAAGTCAGATTTTTCATTAAAATTAGGAAAATCATAACAATTTTTACCAAATTTTCAAATTAAAAAAAAATAATTTAAAAAATGGATTATAATTTACATCTGCATTAAAGAAATCAGTCGAATCTAAACTGTCTTTCCAGGGTATTCAAGGAAATTCAACGGTATTCAAGGTGAATTCAACTGAATTTAACGAAATGCTAGTTAAATGCAATTGCGAAATAATCATAGTCATCTGCGCATAAAGTGATTAAATTCAAAAAATTGTAATTCAACTCAACAGAATTGCACAATTCAAAATAAATTCAGTGATAAATTAAGTTAATTCAAGTGGATTATACGAATTATATCACATTCATGAAAAATGCTTTAATCAATTGCTAGTCATTTTGATGGAATTCGAGGCAATATTCAATAGAATTACACGAAATTCAACGGAATTCGACGAAATTCAATTGAATTCGGCAGAATGTAGGTAAATTCAATTGAATTGAAATAAAATTGAATAGAATGAAAGTAAATTTATTCATAAGAATTCGAGTAAATTTATTTATCAGAATTCAGGCAAATACAAATAGGCGAATTCTATGGAATTCAGAGGGAATTAGTAGACTTAAATGAATTCTACGAAATTCTGTGGAATCAAAAGAAATTCCGAGAGAAATTCATATTAATTCCACGCATTCAACGAAAATCAAATAGATTCAACTGAGTTCAAGTTATTCCATTGGAATTAAAGTAAATTCAACTGAATTCAAGCGTAATTTTAAGTAATTATACGGAATTCTATGCATTCGGTACAACTTTAAATGAACTCCACACAATTAAATTAAATGCAAGTAAATTACAAGTAAATTATTCAAGCGAATTCATGAATGACGCTCAACAGGATTCAAGTAAATTCAAGTAACTACAACATAAATAACGTGAATTCAACGAAATTCAGCATAATACAAGGGAATTAATGTGAATACAAACGAATTCTACGTGAGTAAATCCAAGTATCGACTTACACGAATTTTACGGAATTCAAATGAATTTGATACAATTCAAATGAATTCTAGGAAATTCTATGGAATAGAATAAATAAATAAATCCAAAGTGGAGTTCAGTGAATTCTACGAAATTCAAGTTAAATTCAATTTAATTCAAGTTATTCCACCGGAATTAAAGTAAATTCAAGTGGATTCGAGAGTAATTTGAATTCATTCTAGGGAATTCTATGCATTTGGAGGGAATTCAAATGAACTCAACTGATTCAAGTTAAATTTAAGAAAATACAAGTGAATTAAAAGGAGTTCTATGGCATTCAAGAGAATTCCAGTAAATACAACGTAAATAAAATGAAATCAATGAAATTCAGCAGAATTTATGGAACTGAAAATTTAAGAAATTTATGAAAATTTTATGGAACTCGAGTAAATTAAAATATTAATGTGAGCTCAAGCAGAGATAAATTCAATTGGAATCAAGCGAATTATGTGACATGCATTAAAACTAATTTCCCTGAATTTAATGGAATTCAAGGCAAATGTATAGACGTTTAAACTGAATTTTCTAGCTTAAACTGATTCCAAGTAATTTAAAGTGAAAATTCATATATTGAAATTGACGGTCACTAATAAGGAAATTCAGGTATTAAATTAAATGCAAAACAAAATTTAACTGGATTCAAAGTAAATTTAACTGAATTCTATTTCTATAGTCATTAAATTCAAAAAAACAAGGCAGAAGCATCTGCTGATTTGGACGGAATTGAACTTTCTATTTTAATTCATATACTATACGGATTAAAGGAAACTTAATATTATTACATTGAATTTGAATTCAACTGAATTTGAGTAAATTATGAAGCAGCCGTGTATACTCGACTTCTTAAAATTAGCAACGGACATAAAATTATAAATTCCCCCGAATTAATTATTAAGAACTTCGCCTTACCCTTCGAATTCTCCGCTAGCTTGACTTCTATTAGAAATGCAATGTTCCACTCTGATGACGGTCACATTACTAGCATCTGCCGTGTCTTCTTCGATAAAACTTCCCGAATTTTCAGCACAGGGTGATTCTAAACGAAAATTTGGAGTCCTGGGAGTTTTTGGAGTCTTTGGAGTGCTGGGAGTTTTCGGAAGATTTGGAAGTCTTGGACTCCTTAGTGGACTTTCGGGATACGCAAAATTTGAATTTCCGAAATCCTGAGCTGCCATCTGATTCCAGAAAACCCTGCTCTGACCTCTTTTAAACCCACTCATTTTTGTATTTGTAAGTGGTCTTTCCTTGAAAAATTCCCCTCAGTTCAAAATTCGTCTCCAGAACACAGTTTTGAACCTTCTTGATGATTTCCTTATCATCCCTTTTGCTCTCATAGGTTCATCAACTTTTTCCACACTTTGTCACAGAGTTTATTAACACTTCACTAAATCACTTTTCAAAACTATTAAAGTTAGAATCCGCAATTTGCAATATCCATAAATCCGCACTCGATCTTGAAGTTGCCTTTGAAAAAGGATGTAGAAGTTTTTGAGGGCTCTTGACCGTATCGCTGCGGAAGACCAACAACGATGGTTTGTAATACCAGGGTGGTTTCAGAAATCACCAGAGCATGGAGACCCTCCCACCAGTCGCGTGCCCTACACACCTTATGGCGCTCTTCCTAACCCCCAGGTGAGGCCCACACGAACCGGAAGGATCCATAACACTTATATTCTCAATGTTTCTTTATACAATTTTACATTTTTTTTCTTTTCCACCACATAAGTTTTTAATAACTCAATAAATAATGTTTGAAACTCTTGAAATTATATTTATTATAATTTTCACTACTTTATCAATTGAAATTTATATTAAAATTTATTTTCAAATTTATCTCCAAGATCACTATTGTTGAAGTAAATTTTGTCATTATTACGATAAAGACGATTTCAAATACCGGTTCGATTACTCTCAAGTATGATGCGGATTGGAATTTGAGGTGACAGAACGTATTGACACTCTGTGAGCGACTGCCGCGATGAACTTCCTAACACAAGTCTCCTCCCCACGACATTAAGCCAAGTCGGCTGCTGTATGAAAATGACTGCACTCTCGTGCCGGGACCTTATGGCCTTATGCTTATAGAATATGGGGGACAAGGCCGTAGTGAGTCGAGAATTCGAGGGTTCAAAATTGTTTTTCATTTTGAGCAATATGTTCTATTTTATGATTCAGACTGAAAGTCCTTGTTAAGACGAACCCAATGACCAGTAATAAAGTCTCATTCTGATAGTTTAATAATAAGGTATTTGTGATTAAATACTTGCAACCCTTCGAGCTGATTAGGTTTAAATCTCAATATCTCCAGATTGCCTGATTTCAAATCAACTTTCTGATAACTCCTTCGATTTGTTTCGAGATCTTCTTCAACTCTAAATGAGCAAAAATAAAATGACTTCAATTAAGAGCAAAGAAATAGAGACATTATTTGTGTGTTGAGTTTCGGCAGATTGCTCAATTTCCCATTTTTCCCCCTAGTTTCTATAACGTCTTACATTTCATCATTCAGCATAAATGTCCTTTTGTAGGCGAATCGAATGAGCTATAATAAAGTTCCATTCTGATAGTTTAATAACAAGATATTCGTGATTAAATACCTATATCCCGGCCTATGAGCAGATTATATTTCAATATCAATATCTTCGAATTAGATTAGCTGACTGAAACTATACTTTCAGACGATTATTTTGATTCGCTTCGAGGCCCTTTCAAGTTCTGAACAGACAAAATTGAGATTATGTCAATTCAGAGATATTTAAGGAAGAAAATATTTTATAGATTGAAACTATATCGGGGCCCAAATATAAATACGTCCCTGGGGGTGCGAGACTGCACTCGTGTGGGGAATAGTTTGGCATGTGCCTTGTAACCGACAAACCGTAACTGGGGACGTCCTTTCCCCATAGGGGTGCAATATTTTTTCTCTTTCAAAGAAGGGTCCGATGAGGCCTTCAATGGCGTAGACTCATAGAGGTAACCGATCCAGACTCCAGAGTCACGTGAACTGGTCCATTTAAACTTTAAATGCCATCCTGAAAATTTAAAACTCCATTTTTTGCTTTTGAAACTCTGATTTCAAAAAGTTGCTCCTTTTTGTTTGTTTTCATCAAAAGAAATGACTCCTCAAAATAAGTTTAAAACAATTGTTTAACCACTGGGTATGATAATAAAAGAATACTCAAATTTAATTAACAATCTAGAATCTAGATATTATTAATTGAAAGTCTTTCAGAAAAATATAATGTATACGATATTTTTATTTTGCTAAAAATGGAGTCCTTTATTGTTTTTTTTTGTATGTCCTTCGTCTTTTTTTTTCACTTAAAATCTTCCAAAAGCTTAAAAAAGACAACAACAATGGATTTTTCAAAGCTTATTTTTCTTCGTTTAACACTTGGTAAATTATTTATTTTATTCTGGATTTTGAAAAAAAGAAAGCCCAACCTATTTTTTTCAAGGTTTAAATTTTATTTCAAGATTCGGAGTTAGAATTTAGATTTGGAAATTCCGCCATTGGGGATCGGAAAATCACGCCAATGCCCCTTGAAGCCAGGTGTGACTCGGATCCCCCTCGATTCAGGCGAGTTTCGGTTCGAAATCCAATGGACGCTACCACCACCCCCTGTGTTAGTGTCAGGGCACGCGCCACTCGAAGCATCTGCGTGAAATGCCCACGCTGTGCGTCATAATGAGACTGTCATGTTCATCAGCTCTTACCGGAAAAGCGTACTTAAATAAAACAATTTAAATAATTTTATGAATAAAGTAAATACGTATTAGGTTAGGGTACCAGAAAAAATCAATACGTGGCACGGCATGACATAGACGCGAATAACCCCTTTCGAAAAAAATTCTTGTGTCTCAAAAATGTTTATACAAAATTGTTAATTAAAAAATCTATCACCCCTTTACCCATCCTCCTCTCATTCATCCCTTCTTCTCTACCCTCAACCCACTCATTACTGCCTCTACCCGCTGCCCTTCTACCCCCTTCACAACAATGCGCCATCCCCCTTCCTTACTCTTCCACCCCACCCCCAAGACAGTTATTCAGTAATTTTCGAGTTGACAATATTTTTCTTTCAATACTCTAATAAGGACGGGGGAGGGGGGAGAAGAAATTATGAAACTGAATATAGAAAAGGATACAGTTACTATAAAGAGGAACAGAATTAAAGCTGACTGAGGATAACATATTAAAAAGAATAAAAAGTAATAAACATTTATGAGGAAGGATAAAATTATTCAAACGATGAATATGATAAGAAGGGATAGAAAATAATAGAATTGCCAGATACTATCAACATTAATAATTTGATAAAATTGGACAGGACCACGAACAAATTAAAATTGAATAATAAAGGATCAAAATTATTCATCAAACTAATACAAATCAAAAAATATATATGATTTGGTTTATGTTAATGGGCGCACCCGAACTAAGCTAACGGTAAATCACCCTTGCCTCTCTAGAGTCTAGATCCGATTTGAGCCGTTTAGTCCAGGCGCCCTGTCCAATTGGGGGAAATAAATGCTACCTGAAATTTGACTTCGGATTCTTGTAGTGCTAGCATATTGAACAAAATCCTATATGTTTGCGACCACGGCGTCGGAAGCACTGTGTGTGTAAACAATGGTCAAAGATGGCAAAAACAGGTTTTTTGTTCATTGCAACTAACCTATATGTCTATCAGGAAAAAAGTGTAGTTAAAAAATGTAGGCCTTACAAATATATACAAAATGACGTGTCGTACATTAAGATTTGTTCATTTGTATACTTGGAAAAAAACTAAAACCACCCGAAAGTGCCTTTTTTTAAATATGCAATTATTATTGCAATTATTAATGAACAAGTTTCAAACTTTCAGAAAATATGTCCCTTATCACCCTTAAGAATCGTGCCAAACTTCAGCCCAAAATAATAATTAGTTTTCATAACAACTCATTTGTTATTAAAAAATGGACTATTTTTTAACGGAATTTCTACAGATTTGGCTGATAGGATCTCAACAAAAAGTGGGTTATTGTCCCCTACGGGAGCTGCGCTATCAAGTACACTTAGCGGCAAAACGATTTTTCATTATTAAAATTGCATAAAATTCGCTTACAAAAGATGTTAAGTTTTCTTCTCACAACAAATGAAATAACTAAGTCAATTTTCGTTTTATAAAGCACAATTTTGTATCAAATATAGAAAAAGACTTCTACTAATTGTTATAAAATTCACGAGGATATGCATTCTAAATTTATTGTTTATAATCGTGTCTGATTCACGGAAAAGTTCACACAAAAGGATCGACGCAGTCAGTGGAGGCGGAGTGGGGGAAGCCACTGTGGCATGCCAGGAGCTCGCGCCGGAATTGAATTTACGTGTTTAAATTGCAAACAGTTTTAATATCTCAGCAAAAAATTGATTTATCAAGATGTTTTTTTTTATTTGCGCTAGCTTTCTGTGCTGGTTACAAATCTGTTGGCTGCTTCTCGAAAAAATTATATCTAACACCTTATGTTTTAAACTATTTTATTTATCTTCCCTAATTTTGAAATTAATATATTGTTTATTGTATTGAATATAATATATACCTTATTCTTTTAAAGATTTATACATCTGAAAAATTACTTTAGCAAGAAAGATGTGAAAAATTCGGGTGGAGTTCCGAATAGCGTAAACCGCTGATTTTTTTGAGGCTCCGTATACTTATGTATTTTGACGCGCTGATTACGAAAATGATAGTGAAAATGTGCGGAAATTTGATTTTCACGGTGAAACCATGAAAAAACCATAAAAATCATGGTTTTTTGCGATTATCTCAGCTAATATGCAAAATAAAAAAAAATGTTTCAAACAAAAGTTGTAGACATCATTGAAATACACATTTTTTGTTTAAAAGATTTTTTTCTGCGAGTGATAGTTTTCGAGGAAATGAACGATATAAGGATTACAATCGTATCTCCATTGGTTTCGGTTTGATACCTACTTACGCTCTTCACCACGGAAAGGTTGGAGAATTTTGAAGAGCATATTTTTTTTCTATTTTTCATGTTTTTTATTTTTTTTGTTTGGTTGTGGGGGCGGGAAGACACCCCTGTGACAGGTCACAAAAATAACTTATGTGACACACGACCCCCTTTCCCAGGTGTTTTGGGTGCGGGAAGGCACCCCTGTGACAGGTCACAAAAATAACTAATGTCAAACACGACCCCCTTTCCCAGGTGTTGTGGGGGCGGAAAGGCACCCCTGTGACAGGTCACAAAAATTACTTATGTCAAACACGACTCCCTTTCCCAGGTGTTGTGGGGGCGGGAAGGCACCCCTGTGACAGGTCACAAAAATAACTTATGTGACACACGACCCCCTTTCCCAGGTGTTGTGGGGGCGGGAAGGCATCCCTGTGACAGGTCACAAAAATAACTTATGTCACACACGACCCCCTTTCCCAGGTGTTGTGGGTGCGGAAAGGCACCCCTGTGACAGGTCACAAAAATAACTTATGTCACACACGACC
The DNA here is from genome assembly GCA_932195095.1 of Andricus curvator. Lineage (NCBI taxonomy): Eukaryota > Metazoa > Arthropoda > Insecta > Hymenoptera > Cynipidae > Andricus > Andricus curvator. The sequence goes on along the minus strand of CAKNYM010050470.1, from coordinate 196,055 downwards.
CCCTTTCCCAGGTGTTGTGGGGGGCGGGAAGGCAACCCTGTGACAGGTCACAAAAATAACTTATGTCAAACACGACCCCCTTTCCCAGGTGTTGTGGGGGCGGGAAGGCACCCCTGTGACAGGTCACAAAAATAACTTATGTCACACACGACCCCCTTTCCCAGGTGTTGTGGGGGGGCAGAAAAAATAACTAAGGTCTCACACAACCCCCTTTCCAGACTGTCGTGGGGGCGTGAAGGGAAGGTAAATACGAACATTCCCATATCGTGAGACACCCATATTTGACTCGTTTTTATTAGAAAATTAACAATAATTTTCAACTTCTGCCTTATCAAATCCGTTCATTAATAGCTTATTTAAAGATTGTATAACTTGGTTCCCAAAAAAAAAAAATTTGCAGCCAAAACAGAAGTGACGCCCCTATTCTGCAATTTAACCGAACACCCGTGGTATATGGGATTTTTAGAAATGAAAATAGATATATTTAATTTTATCGAAAACTATCACTCGCAGAAAAAAATGGTTTAAACAAAAAATGTGTATTTCAATGGTGTCTACAACTTTTGTTTGAAACATTTTTTTTTATTTTGCATATTAGCTGAGATAATCGCAAAAACCCATGATTTTTATGGTTTTTTCATGGTTTCACCGTGAAAATCAAATTTCCGCACATTTTCACTATCATTTTCGTAATCAGCGTGTCAAAATACATAAGTATACGGAGTCTCAAAAAAATCAACGGTTTACGCTTTTCGGAACTCCATCCAAAAATTCTTGAAATATTGTCCAATAACCACACATACGCGACAGCGGCTTCCCCCACTTCGCCACCACAGACCGCATCAATCCTTCGCCCACAATCAGTCACCATAATCAACAACAAAATAATAATGCATTGCCTTGGAAATTTAATAACAAATAGTACAGCTCTCATTCTGTATTTGATGTAAATTTCAGCTCTGTAGGTTGAAAATTGCAGTAGCAGTAATTCTTGCAGAAAAACAAATGGTCTCCCCCCCCCCCCCCGGGCGACAAAAAAAATGGTTTTAATGTGTAGAAAAATAGCACTTATCGAATTAATTTCATACCGATTCCATTGAGTGAAAATTGACAAAGTTATTCTATTTGTTTATGACGAAAAAACATACCCTCTATTTGTGCCCATTTTTGTGCAATTTAATAATGAAAAATCGTTTTGCTGCTAAGTTTACTTGCTAGCACAACTCCCGTACACTGAAAAAATAAAGTTTTTGAATCAAAAAAAGTTTCTTTGATTCAAAGAAATGGTCGTACTAAATACGTCCAATCATGTATTTCTTCAATTCAAAGAAATCGTTTAATTGTATGAAAAATAAGAAATTATTGAAGCAAATAAATAATTACTCCAGCCTCTGAAATATTATTTGTGCGAATGGACGATGTCTTTAACTGAATGAAATTAGATATTTGGATTTAAAAATCAGTCAGTTGATATGATCGAATACAATTTCAATTCTAAGAAATATTTTGTTAATTGAAAGTATTGTCGATCGGATAAAATAAACGTTTTTTTAATTGACAGATTTGATTTTTTTGTTTCAATGAAGCGTACTGTAATTCAAAAATACGACCTATTGATCGGAGGGAAATATTTCTTTAAATCAAAGAAATATTAATCAAAGACAAAAATATACATTTTAAACCAAATAAATGACTCATTGTTCCAAATGAATGTGCCATGAATGGGAATGAATATTTCTTTGAGATGAGAATATGTGAATTGATGGAAAGAAACATATTTTAAAGTCAAGCAAATATTTTATAGGCTCACAAAACCATTTCTTCGCATCAAGTTTTTGAGTATTTGAAGCAAAAAAAATATCCCACTGATTCAAACAAATATTTCTTTGGCCTAAACCATGCGCGAGAGTGCAATGAAGTAGTTCGTACTTCAACTGTAGTACATATTTTCCTAGATAAACAAATGGATTCTTTCAGCTTAAATTATAATTAACATTGTTATTATTATACATATTTAATTTAAACAACGCATCACGAATATATTTTACAATCTTGATGAACCTGAAACAGAAAAATTTGATGAAAAATCCACCTCCAGCAGGAATCGAACTTGGGTCCGTCGAGTGTCAAATCCACAACGATGACCACGACGCTGTCGCAACATGGAAATTATAAGGCGGAAAGCCGTATTTAACGCTCACCATAAATGCCAAAGAAATATTTCTTAAAATCAAAAACATGGATATTGAATTTAACAACATATTTCTTTGATCTAAAGAAGTATTCAATTGAAACAAATTATTGAATGTTTGATTTGAAAAAATAATTACTTCGTTGGAATAAATGTTTATTTGTTATGAATAATTTAATTCTAGTAAGCAAATAAAACATTTAATTCAAATGAAGAAATAAATATGTATGCAAACACAATACCTTGTTAATCTAAATAAATGCTTCATTGGTATAAATGCATGAACTCTTTGTAACAAATGAATATATTTTTAATTTAATTAATATTATTTTGAATTAAATCATTATTGATTTTATTTGAATAAACTTAAAGACTTGATTCAAATATGCACAATTAATTGATTCAAATGCGTCCGTATCAATTCAAAGAATCGAACTCATTTAATCAAATGAATATTTATTTGAACGACGAATCAGATTTCAAAGAATCTAGAACTTTGGAATCAAAGAAATGGTTTTCTTCAATATAAGAAATATTTGTTTGAATCAAGAAAATATAGCCAAAGAATTCATTTCATAAAATTAACCAAAGATATGTGGCTGGTTTAAATAAAAATTACTACTATTAACGAATATTTTCTTGATGCTAAGAAATAAGATTCAAGTAAATGCATTTTTTTGGTTTCAAAAATTATTTGTTTTGCGTGTAACGCAGAATATCGCACGCTGAGGGTATCGGTCGAAATGGTCCTTCTATTATAACCAAGAAAATTCTTACCGCTTGTGAGAAACGACCAGTGCCGGCTTTAAATTAAATGCCCTATAAATGATAATGTGATTTTGATGTGGTACATTTTTTAAGGTCAAGCTCATATTATCAGCAAACACGTGTTATTGCTCAAATGCGGGTTTATTTAAACAATATGAAGATTATAGAGTAAAACGTATACAATATAATAATTCTGGTTTTAAAAAAATACCTTGAAATTAAAAGTCTGAACTTAGGAGAAATAAGTTTCAAACATTCAAAAATTTCTTATACTTGAACACTAAATTTATAAACGATTTCAAAATTTGAAATTATTTGTTCAAAGTTTAGATCTTGGCCGAATAAAAGAAAAAAAAAGCACAGTTTTGTAAAAAAAATCGATTACATTGAAGGGTATATAAACCCAAGAAAATGTTATTATTTACACTTTTTTCCTAACATTTCTGAGAGAGTAGTCAACAATATTTCAACCTAGTAATTAATATTCGATGCAGAAATGTTTTATATTTTACCCTATCTTAAATAAAAAAATGAAATTGTTTCATTATGAAAATTAAATGAAACAGTTGTTTCATAATGCGAACTGTAAACTTTTACATGAGTTATCAAATATTTTAGTCACTTTATAGAGACAATTTTCATGATGGGAAACGTAATTTTTTAATTTAATTTTATTCGTGAGAAAGATTTAATTTCTTGTAACTGAACTTAAAATGCAAACTTAAATTTTCTGTGATAACAATTTTTACTAAAAGCTATATTTAAATATTATTTATAATTTTTAAAATTGTCTTAAATCTTCATAATTGAAAATAAAGATTTAGGGCACGATAAACGTCCCTTACTGGCTATTATTTAATTTTCCAAAGTTCAACTTGTCTTATTTCCAATTGACAAGAGTTGGCAACACAATGTCGGTGAGGTATAGGCATTGGATAATTATTTTTTCTGTAAAATTGATTAATAGAAAATTACTTATTCAAACGAAAATTTCTTTCTTTTGAATGAATCAAAGTTTTATTTTTTTAAACATTTTTTAAACAAAAATAATTATTTCATTGCGATGATTATGTCGACTTCTGGCATGGAATAAATATTTTTGTTCAGTTTCATGAATATACATTTGTATTAAAAGAATATTTTTTACATTTGAATAATGTTTACGTTGTGTTGACAATGATAATTGTTAGAATGCAGTGAATATTTGTTGAATTGGATGTAATATTCTTTTATCTCAAAAGAATATTTCTTCAATTCAAGTAATTATTTGATTGCGATATGATTATGTCGACTTCTGGCACGAAATAAATATTTTGTTCAGTTTAGTGAACATACCTTTATATTAAAAGAATATTTTTCAAATTTCAATAATACTTGCATTGTGTTGATTACAATAATTGTTAGAAAGCAATAAATATTTATTTAATTGAATGAATATTCATTTATCTTCAATTAATATTTCTTCAATTTAAGTAATTATTTTGTTGCAATTATTATATCAACTTTTAGCTTGCAATAAATATTTCTTTCAATTTAATGAATATGCATTTGTATTGGAAGAATATTTTTTACATTCAAACAATTTTATTATTGTGTTGATTATGATAATTGTAAGAATGCAATAAATATTTGTTTAACTGAATGAATATTCATTTGTCTTGAATAAGTATTTCTTCAATTTAAGTCATTATTTCGTTGCAACAATTATATCAACTTATAGTGTTAAATAATTTTTTTTTCAATTGAACGAATATCGATTCATCGTGAAAGAATATTTTTTAAATTTAGATAAATGTTTTATTATTATGATTTTGACAGTTCTTAGCATGGAATAAATATTTCTTCAATTGAATGAAAATTCATTTATCTTGAGTGAATATTTTCTTGACTCAAAAAAAATGGACTAATTGCTCCAATGATGTATGAATTATTCGATTCTAAAACATATTTATCCCTTTCAAGGAATCGATTTCATTGGACTAAAGAAGGAGTTCTTTAGGCGCCTAAAACGTATTCAATAAACCTAGGTTCCCACCTTCTAGGAAATCATTTCTTTGACTTGATATTTTTCGCATTTAATGCGAAGAAATATTCACTTATATTAAAGAAATTTCACCAAAGAAATCATTTCCTTGAATTAATGCGTGAATCTTTTGCATCTAAACAATATTAACTTAACTGAAGTAAACAATTCCTTGGTCGAAAGAAAAAAAACCAAAGAAACGCATTTCCTTGAATCAAGTAAATTTTTTTTTCAGTGTAGAGAACAATAACCCACTTTTTGTTCAGATCCTATGGGCCAAATCTGTAGAAATTCCGTTGAAAAATAGTCCATTTTTTAATAACAAATGAGTTGTTATGAAAACTAATTATTATTTTGGGCTGAAGTTTGGCACACTTCTTAACCTTTCGGCAGTCGCGCTGTTGTAAAAAGTACAACAGTACCGTTTTTTTTGGTACAAGTCGCAACTCGAATGCTCGGGAGACGTGAGACCGCCATGTATGCCTTCCCCCACTCTTCCCTCA